>JAZGTK010014728.1:0-13581 GCA_036877625.1 Ambastaia sidthimunki
CCTGCCAGTCTGTTTTATAATGGCCGAAATGTGCTGCACACACACCTTTTAAAGTCTTTAGACTACTCCTAGATCATAGCAGCTCATAAGCCAGATGTTGCCTTTAAGAGAGAGTCAGCTTAATACAAATTATAGCCTGGCCAGCCTGTCACCAAAGAAGCAAGGGACCCTGTGTAGTGAGACATACTCAACCCCAAGAAATCCAAGAGGAGCTAGCAGACAGCTGACTGCAACAACTCAAAACAACTGTCCTTTAATGAAACTCTGGGGAATAAAGGTTTCTTATGCAGGCAAACAACAGAATTTGCTCATGTCCTTAATGTTCCTTGCAAAAGAACAACAAAAAAATGGCCCCTGAAGACAATAATAGGCAATATTGTGTGTGAAGACACACACACAATAATAACATATTGCGTGCAAATGCTAATTAAAATTATTAAATGGATGGCACCTTTTCACCTTTTATAAGCCCTACCTACACCTACCCTAACCACAACCACAAGATACTTTCTTTCGATTATGTCCTTCATTTTCGTTAAAATGCTTTCCGATATGATATGACATTTAAAAAGGGAGAAAAAAGCTCAGCAAAAGGCGACATGTCTAGTGGCATGTCATTTCGTAGAGAATCCTGTGGACGAGGAGCCTGCATTAATTCGCAGAGATTTACATTTACACCGATAGAGGATTTTGCGTCCCCGAGTGGATTTTGTTGTCATATCCTGATGCATTTTCTTTTTATTTGAGTGCGCTGGTGGCGTAGGTGGTAAGGCATGTATCGTTGTCATTCTTGACGCGGTTGACCCAAATTCAAATCCTCTTTTATCTGAGCTTTTATCCTCCCTTTTCAAATGTCATATATCGGAAAGGCGTTTATTTTCAATGAAAATTAAGGACATAATCGAAAGAAAGTATCGGGTGTGGTTAGGGTAGGTGTAGGGAAGGTTTATAATGTCCCGAAAAGGTGGCATCTATTTAATTGTTATAATTATCACGCAATATGTTATTATTGTTTACTGTTTTATAATGTAGTACAATACTGAGGTGCAGATAATTGCTACTATTTGCAATAAGTAGTATAAATAGCAGAAAATCATGCATCTACCTAAAAAAATTTTTTAAAGTATTATAAATATTTAAATATATATTTAAAGTAGTATAAATAGCATCTACCTTCTATTAACACTTAGTGTAAATAGCATTTTACACTGCAAACAGTAATTTAAATTGCAAATAGCTGCTGCCTTTTTTTTCCCAGGTGCTGTTGCCATGGTGAATCGTAATATCTGCGCTCTATTCATCATGGCTTTTTATAGTCGTGGTGCACGCGGTTCTCAGAGTCCAGATTAACTCAGAGTCCACGATATAACGAGTCCAGTCGAAACAAGCGTGTTTGCAAGTGATGTTGAGTCAACAGCTTGAGTTTTGTCTCTCCGACCTTTTAAAGAGAGCAGTGTCATTTCGGCAGGCGATAAAACAACTGCCGAAATAAGTCTGCCCTCTTTAAAAACCTTCCTCTGAAAGGTGAAGGCTCATGCTTTTGTGCAGATACGCGTAACACAGAATCGAGTAAATATCATGAGTTTTAAGTCTCTTTGACATTTAAAAGAAGAGTTTGAAGGGGCAGTCATATTTCAGCAGGCGCTGAAATATACCCGCCGAAATATGACTGCCCCATTTAAAAAGCTTCCTCTTAAAGCTGAAGGCTCATAGTTTTGTGCAGATAGGCATAACACAGAGACGAGGAAAGAACATGAGTTTTAAGTCTCTCTGACCTTTAAAAGAAGAGATTGAAGGGGCAGTCATATTTCAAGAGGCGCTGAAATATAACTGCCGAAATATGACTGCCCCTATAAAAAGCTTCCTCTTAAAGCTGAAAGCTCATGCTTTTATTCAGATATTCAGATACTTTTATTCAGGCGTAACACAGAGTCAAGTCCCTATCATGAATTTTAAGTTTTTTTTACCTTCTAAAGAAGCGATTGGAGGGGCAGTTTCATTTCGGCAGGTGGGTTTCAAGTATCTCTCTAAAGATTTAAAACAAAAATTATAATATTTTCAATAATATAATTATAATTAAAACAATGGGTTACATACGTAACCTGGTTCTGTGAATGAAGTCAACACGCCAAAGTATGGGTCAGCCTGGCTAAGGATGAGCTGTCAGGAGATCTTATGCCAAAATAACCACGCCCTGCTTGCAATCACCGTCTATAAATACAGGTGCTGAAGGGCCGCTCCTTTCTCTTTTTCCAACTGGCGGCAGGAATTCCCCAAGTGACTACGCAGTGTGGCGTGTTAACTTCATTCACAGAACCAGGTTATGTATGTAACCCATCTTTCTATTTCATCTTAGTCAACATGCCACAGTATGGGTCAACTGTGTACCAGATAAGGTCATGAGGGGAACATAGCGGGGGAGAAGAAAAACAGACAACCATTTCATGCAATCAAAACATGTATTGGTTTCCATAATGTACAAATAAACCACCAGGTAATTAGTACCTTGAATATTTGTACCTTGAAAGAGTCTATACCTGTTCTGACATCTGCAGAACAAAAGGTGTTACTGTTGCCGTCACATTCAGCTGGAAGAACTTGGCAAATGTTAAAGAGAAAGTCCAGCCTGCTGCTGCACACACGTCCTCTAGAGATGCACCTTTAAAAAGTGCCCAGGAGGCAGCTGGTTGAAATGAGCCACTACCCCTTTACCCCAGTCGCCTGCTTTGGTAGGCTAGCTCAGGTATCAGCCTTACCACCCATCTCGCCAGTCGCTATCTGGACACAGGCTGGCCTTTCACTGAGCCCCCAAAGCAGACAAATAGCTGATTAGTTCGTCTCATCTGCTGTGTGTAACGAATGTACCTCCTTAGAGCTCTCACTGGGCAGACCAAATGCCCAAAATTCTGGCCTCTTCCACAGAGGTGTGGGGAGGCGGGTAAAAGGACTGCAAGATTAAAGGTCTAGAAACATAGGAATGGGGCAGAACTTTTGGCAAAAAAGAGGGATTTGGAAGAAGCAAAATAGATGAGCCTTCGCCCCCTAATCACAGACATGCTGGGTGAACCAACAAGGCATGGAGCTCACTAGTCCTTTTAACTGAAGAAATAGCCAAGAGAAATGCTTTTTTTAATGTGAGCAGTTCTAGCCCTAATTCGTCTAGTGGTTCAAAGGGGGCATCTGTCAGAGCCCACAGAACAACACCTAGATCCCACGAGCAAATCAACCGAGCTTCAGATGGGCACAATCCCCGAGCCCCTTTCAGGAAGCGTTTGACGAGGAGTTGAGATCCCACTGAACACCGCCCATAGCCTGACTGGTAGTCGGATATAGCTGCTACGTATCCCCTCATGGTTGCCTCTGTTAGTCCTGATTCTAATAGAGACTGGAGAAACCTCAAGGTTGATTTAGTCTTGCACCCAACTGGGTCAGTGTCCTCCAACTGACACCATCTAGAGAACCTCTCTCATCGTAAAGCACAACATCGACTTGTAGATGGGGCTTTTGCCACCTGTAAGGTTGTTAACACTGCCTCTCCAAGGTTTCAAGATCTTCACTTTGGCCAGGACTGCTGGCAGAAGCGGGAAATGTGGAAAAGCATACAGAAGCCCCGGAGGCCACGTGTTCGCCAGAGCATCCACTCCTAGAGGTCCCTTGGGGCCTGTCATCGAGAACCACAGGGGACAATGTGTGGTCTCTTGTGAGGCAAAGAGGTCCACTTTGGCCTCTCTGTAACGAGCCCAAATGGACTGTACTATTGACGGGTGAAGTCACCACTCCCCTGGCCTGGGCCCTCCTCTGGACAGGAGATCGGCTGCAGTGTTGTCCTGACCTGGCAGATGCACAGCCCTTCAGTACCCCCCGCGAGCATGTGCCCATAACAGGAGTTCGCAAGCTTTTCTGTGTAGGGATTTTGAGCGTGTCCCTCCATCGTGGTTTATATAGGAAACCACTGTTGTACTGTCTGACCGGATCATTACTTGCTTCTCTTGAAGTAGAGGCAGAAAATGAATCAGTGCTCAAAATACTGCTTCCAGTTCTAGGAGATTTATATGTGCACCTCTTAGTGTGGCAACCCATTGTCCCTGTACTGGTTTTTCTCTCCAATCAGCCCCTCAGCCCATCTCTGAGGTGTCTGTTGTTATTGTCTCCCTCGAACACCAAGGGCCCAATGCGACTCGCTCCTTCAAGCCTGGAGTTGACAGCCACCATTGAATTGCTGGAAGACAACTGGTGAATTGGAATATGGAAATAAGCATACTGCAGATCTATTGTCGTAAACCAATCACCTTGCCTGACCAAGGTTAGAAGGGTTGACAGGGATAGCATGTGAAAAGGCAGATGCTTGAGATGACAATTGAACCTCTTGAGACTGAGGATGGTACAAAGGCCCCCATCCTTCTTGGGGATTAGGAAATAAGTGGAATAAAACCCCTGCCCTACCTTTGCAAAGGGCAGGCATGTTATTGCTTCTTTTTCCAAAAGTACATATACCTCTGCTGCCAGAGACTTGCATTGTATCTCGTCTTTTAACCGAGTTGGGGTTATTCCTTGAAAACTGGGTGGTTTTGTTTTGAACTGGAGCCTGTATCCGTACTGCAAAGTATTGAGGACCCACGGGCACTGGGTACATTTTCGCCAGTGAAGAAGGTGTTGTTCTGTAAACCGTGTTGTTCTGTAAAACCTTTTTCTGACTGCCGATCGTGCATTAGGGGGATCTGCCTGACGTCTCCCTCAAAAGGACTGTCGATGTCCCTGACCCGATCCAAGGGATGCCCCTGTCGAATACTGATGTAGATGCAGAGGCAACCTGGGAGACCAGGTTTGCTCGTGTTGCAGCTCTTGAAATTACTGCTCTGTCTGAAGGATCAAATCTCTCTGACAGTTTCGCTGTGTAGAATGATTTCAAAATAATATTGCCCTCTCTAACTGGCTTCCTATTAAGGGTCGTGCCTTTGTGCATATAGCCTTAACAGAGACAAGAGTCACCAGCATGAGGTGTAAGGCTCCCTAACATTTGAAGTAGAGATTGGAGGGGCAGTTTGATTTCAGCAGGTGCTGCCAAAATAATACTGCCCCTTCTGAAAGAAAGGTTTCCTATTAAAGCTGAATGCAACAGAGAGGTTCTTTTAAAACAGAGATTAGAAAGGCAATATGATTTCAGCAGTCAACCCCCTTTTAAAGGCATGCTATTTAAAGCAGAAGGCCAGCGCTGAGAGATAATATTGCTCCTTCTTAAAGGCTTCCTCTTAAAGCTGAAGGTTCATGATCACTCTCTCAATTTTACAGTTTGCCAACTGCTGAAAAGATTGTTAACAAAAATGTGGACCCATACATTTTTCAATGTGATACAGTTCATCAAAGTGCTATGAACTGATGCTTTTAATTTTGTTAGGACAGCGGGGAAGCAAAACAGGTATCTTGTTTGTGTGTGTGTGTTTTGGGGGGGGTTACAGCAGCATGGGGTACCTGGTTCACTTATGTGTTCTGTCTGGTCCCTATGCAATCTGTGGGAGATTAGGGCTGCAGGGAAAAGAGCATTGGACATCGAGGTGGGAGTTGGAGAAGTACTGCTGCTTCTCTATTTAAATACGAGCCAGTTAAAGTGATTTTGGCACCTGGTCAATTATACATTGATCCTTAAACTAAAAGCTCAGTGCTCCCTAAAACTCCCCAGGTGTAGCTGAGTACACAGACCCCAATATTGTAGCCCAATTATTACCAAACAGAAGTCTACAATATCACCCTGTGATTAAGATTTTGAACTCTCAGTCAGAACTGACTGCTGTAACTGACGCCAGCAGTGATCAGATGAATCCTTTCTCACTTTCTTCCTCTGATATAAGGACAGGTGGAGTGGCACGCTCACTATATAGCTCCTCCATTCCCCATGGAGCTCAGTGGATAGTTGTTCAAATGAATGCAGCTAGTGCTTTCTGGCTGCCCTTGGAATAATGATCCTATGGGGAATGGATAACTAGTACCCACAATATCATAGGTCCTTCATTCCGTTTAAGACCCTCAGGAAGTGAAAAGGTGACATTAGTTCTGGGTGGTTGGTGCCAACCATTCTCTAGGTCCTCTCGATCCTCTGGGATGTGTGTGGTGTAGCATTCTAATTGCTATAAAGGGGCCTCTGCCCTCTCAAGAGCAGATTCCAGCCTAGCCTTTATGCAGCTGGTCAAGTGCCTCACTTGGGTGGCATGCTGACACTAGGCCTGAAGACATGTTCAAATCCCATGTGGGACACCTCTGACTGTTAGCAGGGCTATGCATTTAAGCAATGTTAGCATTTTAAATATCACCTTCGCTATAGAAGGCCCCCCCTCCCCTCCCCATTGAAGTTGGTCTGAAGCCATTAATTTACTAGCTCCCCTTGATTGTTAGTCCTCAGGGTTGAGTGTGTCTGGCACCCTCACTACAAAGGGTCATCCACCTCTTTTGGTGACAGGCTTGCAAGGCATTTGTTTGCGTGAAGTTGACTGTTTCAAAGCCAGCATGTGGCTCATGTCAAGTTCACTTAAAAGGGAATGTCTTCCGTTATGTATGTAATTCCGTTAAGTTCCCAGACAAAGGTATGGGGGTGCTCAGTTACATAACAGAGAGACGTTTTATATTTTAATGTATATAAACTGAGGACACACAATAAACTGAGGACACACAAACACACTACTTCAAGGTTGAAGTATTTAGAGCTCTATGGCATGTTTGGGAAAAGACTAAAAACATGATGATAAGATGTGCTGTGTCAAAGAAGTGCATAATATATATAAATTTACATTTATTCATTTGGCAGATGCTTTTTATCCAAACACTTACAGTGAATTCAAGGTATATATTGTTATCAGTCTTTGTGTTCCCTGGGATCGAACCCACAATGTTTGCGCTGCTAACACAATGCTCTACCAGTTGAGCTACAGGAACACTCAATTTCCAAACATGCTAATCTGGACCTGTGTGGATCCACAGATTCATAGACAGTATTGTTTCTCTACTAAACCCTATCTCTTGAGCCAAATTTGCTTAAACATTAGTCTACCACAACCCCCATTTTTTGACTTATGCAGTGAAAGCATATATATATCCAACAATCCAACAATCAGCATGGAGTTCCTTGGCCACTCTGGTCACACATACATTACAGCAGTTCCTATAGTCTAGTAGAGATAATAAAACTATGTCATTATGTCAAACTTCATGATTCTGATTGGTTAAGCTATAGGTAAAGAGAATTTCCACACACGGACATTTAGTTCATATATGAATTAAAGGTTTTATTTATAAGTTTAACATAAAGACACTGTCTTCATGGATATATATATATATACATATATATACTATTCTGCCCTGGCAATGGTGTTCTGAACCAAGCACTGACAGATAGCTAACAGAAATAAAGCTCCATCACATGTTCTTCATCGTGTTTATGTGATGCACACTTTACTTTACTGTAAAACTGAAAGAAACACAAAAGATACAAATTACAAAATGATTTACAAAATATCATGGATATTTTCACATTCACAAACATCTATTTACAGTATCAAACAACTAAATAAACAACCCGATTTATGTTAACAACGTGCTTGAAGAAGAAAGCGACTGTGCAGCTTAATTAGTATATTAGTCGTTAGATCGTGCTATATTTCAGAATCAAACATCGATTTCTAAACATCTTAATAATGACCAGCTTTTAATTTAACTAACACAACATTATTGCAGTTATTTTCGACATGAAATTTCTAACTTACGGTCGTATCTACCCCAAGGTTTAGACAGCAAACAATGACATGCATTCAAAACGCAAATCACAGAAAATGAGTCTCTTCTTCTACTATTTTACATGCTTCCTGTTGTGTTCTATTGAGCAGTGTAATACACATTTTCCCACTAGGTGTCACACACAAACTACTTATACAAATCAAAATACAGCTTCCAAAAATAAACTAATACTGCACAGAACATATACATATATATATATTTTGGGTCCAAGATTTGGGTTGGCCAGAATGACTTGTCCTAAGGAACCCTTTCTAGGTCTGGTGGAAGCAAAATTATACGGTAAAGGCTTACAGACATGGTCATACCCTGGGTTGTACAACCATCTGATCGATAGCAGTCTGATCTCTGCCCAGAGAAAGATCAGCTGCCCCAGCTTGAATAAGGGGCACAAACGCAGTATCGGGAGTGAGCTCTACAGACTATATGGCCAGGAGAGGTCAACACTTTCCTGTTCCAATTTAAAAAAAACATAGGCCAGCCTCTGCTCCCCTCGGGCCAGCCTCTGCTCCCCTCGGGCCAGCCTCTGCTCTCCTCAAGCTGCCTGATAGCTGTCAGTACCTCCCTGTGGATGACCAAACATCCTTTCCTGTTGCTTCTCAAAAGTTCAAACAGTTTCCCACAGTTTCGCTTTTTGTTTCTGTCAGCCATTATACAAATCATATTACAAATAAGATCTAGGCTCAAACTCAGATTTCAAGTCTATTGACAACATATAACCAGCTCATGCCCCAGGCAGGCCAAGAAAAGTTCTAGTAGGGAGTGTTACAGCCCTCACGCAGAGTAAGGCTGAGACAACAAAACGAATCATTAATCAAGGGGAGCTCGCCAGAAATGCTAAGTAATAAGCAGTAACGACTCCTCAGCACAGTAATTCTCCACAAAGCTTATACAGAGACCACCTAACAAAGATGACAGAACCCCGATATAAGGTTTGGCAGCACAACTGCATTGAAGATTGAGCATGTAATAATAAGCTAACAAGCCCATGAGATTAGGCAGAATATTTTAAATAGGCCACCATACATGAATGGTCCAGTATTCAGGGCCTGTTTAAGTGCTTAAGCAACACTACAGGGCAGTAAAACTGGGCTATTTCCCCACTCCTGTGAGATACCTGTGTTCTGCCCAGTAAGGGGGTGACACTCTGCTTATGGCAGTGCCTCCAGATATAGGCTGGTCGGGTATAGGGGCAACAGATGAAGACTTGGACAGCCACAGGAAATGATTCTCAAAGGCCTGAGGCTGCTCTGAACCTCTCAACCACCATCTGTACAGATTGGCAAAAACAAACTCAGAGGGCAAGACCAGCAAATCACGGAAATCTCTATTTCCTCGATTTCAACTGCGCTCACCCACAGATGTCTCCATGGCCATCATAACTGGGATCAGGTGAAAACCCCTTCCCCTGATCCAAGTCTGTGAGCAGGTTGGCTTGATTTGCCTGTAATGCGGCCATCATCAATGAGACCTGAAGCAATGCAACTGTCAGAGCCTGCATGGATGCATGGCAACAGTGTCTTGCACGCATTGCTGCATGTCTATGAAATTTGCTTTCCAAGATTTGCTTTTCATGTAAAATTGCTTTTACTGAGCCTCAGCAGCGGCAGAACCTGACACAAGGGTTCAGTTAGGCAGACTGACAGCCAGTGGAGCTTCTTTAGCAAGAAGCCCTCTTAATGTGAGCACCAGCTCTCTTAAGAACTAAATGTGCAGGTTTCTCACTCAGGCAAACAACAGGATTTGCTCAAGTACAACAAAAATGGCCCCTGAAGACAATAAACCTGACAACGTGCTCTATATGCTTAACTGCTGCTGTGGGCCAAGAGATTCAGACACTGGCCCCACTGAAGGCGTTCCTTATAGCATAAAACCAGGCACTGTGTCTATTTATAAACCTCTTTAGTAGGGCTTTAGAAAGCTTTCTAAAATAAAAATACACGTAGCCCAGTATGAGCAGACAGTGTACTACAATTTTTAGAAACATACTAATTTATACTAAGCTGTGAGCATCCATAAAACCCACTATTTTTAACCTGTTATTGATGCATTTAGCCTATGTTTGACCAAACAGAATGGTCTATCACATTAACCGAAAGTAATTTCACAATCGGAGAACACACGTATACTATCTCTAACCTACGTGCAGACCTTCAATGGTAACATTTTTAGCAGTACTTGTATTCCCTGGGATCGAACCCACAACCTTTGCGCTGCTAATGCAATGTTCTACCAGCTGAGCTACAGGAATACAGTTGAGCTACAGGAATTAATTTAGATCTGTGTGGGTATACAGATCCTGATTTAGGGTTTATTGCTGTGTCACAACCCCATCTCCTCAATTCCTGAACCCACAGATGAGCTCATAGAGATAAAATGCTGTACCAGCTCAACTGGTAGAGCGTTAAAAATACGATGGTGCTGTAGGTCCATTGAGCTATATCATATTCTGAAACTGTGTGGATCTACAGACTACATTAATGTTACTTTCTACGTATACCGCCAGCCTAATCTGAAAAATTCTTTTTACACTATCAACTGAAAACAAAAATAATCAACTAAGATCAGAAAAAAACTGTCATGCATGAGATGGATTGTTGTTTTGCTGTGCAATGTAGAGAAAAGAACGAGCACAGGGAGCACTCGTTCCCCTCAGAAAGAGCAAAGATTGCCTATGTCATCACCCTCCTCTCTGGCAAGGCACTCACCTGGGCAACCGCCGTCTGGAAGGCAAGAGCTCCTTGCTGTGCCAGCTATGCCACCTTCGAGCAGGAATTCAAGCGGGTCTTCGATCACCCCCTCAGCGGGCGGCAGGCCTCCAGGCCTGTAATTCAGCAGCCGAGTATGCCATCCAGTTCCGCACTCTGGCGGCCTCAAGTGGGTGGAACGAGGAGGAAATTAAGGAATTAAGGAATTAAGGAAACTGATGGACTGTTTCCTTAATGGGTTGTCAGATGGCTTGAAGGATGAGATGGTCACTCGGGAACCTGCCAAAGACCTAGAATCCCTCCTGGAGATGGTGATCCGACTAGATAATCGTCTGAGGGAGAGAGAACAAGGTCGCCAGTTCATGCCAGCAGCCAGTCATGCTCCTGTTCACCCGGGGCTGCAGGCACGAGAGACCCCCGAACCCATGCAGTTGGGCCGTGCCCGCCTCTCTCCCCTTGAACGAGAGCGTGGAATGCGAGGGCGATGTTGTCTCTACTGCGGCAAATCTGGGCACTTTCGCTCCTCCTGTCCTGAGCTCCAGGGAAACGACCAGCCCCCACTAGAAAAGGAGGGTCTCTAGTGGGGGTCTCCCATTTAAGTACCCCGTCAAACACCGGACTGTCCCTTCCTGTTACCATCAGCTGGGGTGGACACTCACACAAGCTGCAAGCCCTGGTCGACTCCGGCGCCACTGGTAACTTTATGGACGCTACCCTGGCCGAGTCCCTCCAGATCCCAATGAATGCCCTCACCACCCCCCTTTCCATCGTGGCTCTAGATGGTCGACCCCTAGCACCAGGTCAGGTCACCCACATCACCTCCAACCTAGAGCTTACTATCCTCAATCATCATGAGAATCTGTGCTTCCATCTAATTTCCTCATCCGAGTTTCCTCTGATTCTGGGACACCCCTGGTTGCTACAACATAACCCTCACCTAGACTGGGTGGCTGGCTTAGTGCGGAGCTGGGGTCTACCTTGCCAGTCTTCCTGCCTCTCCCGAGCCCATGCTCCCGAGTCTCCTGAGCCCATAGACCTCTCCCGAGTCCCCTCCCAGTACCACCACCTCAGAGCTGCTTTCAGCAAAGCCAAGGCCACAGCCCTTCCCCCCCACCGCCCTTACGATTGCTCCATTGAGTTGCTCCCTGGTACTAGCCCCCCTCGGGGTCGTATTTTCTCCCTGTCTCCCCCTGAACGAGAAGCCATGAATACTTACATTAATGAGTCCCTGGCATTGACTATAGGGGCCTGAATGGAATCACTGTCCGCAACCGCTACCCTCTACCGCTCATGGCCACGGCGTTAGAACTGCTACAGGGGGCCACCATCTTCACTAAACTGGACCTGCGCAATGCATACCACCTTGTGCGCATCAAGCCTGGGGACGAGTGGAAGACTGCTTTTAACACCCCTACAGGGCATTATGAGTACCTGGTAATGCCCTTTGGCCTGACCAACGCCCCCGCTGTCTTCCAGGCCCTCATAAATGACGTGTTGCGAGACATGCTGAATCGATTCGTTTTTGTCTACCTAGACGACATTTTGATATTCTCAAATTCCCTCTGAGAACATGTCCAACACGTTAACTCTGTTCTCCAACGTCTCTTGGACAACAACCTATACGTGAAACCTGAGAAATGTGAGTTCCATGCCTCTGAGGTGCAGTTCTTAGGATTCATCATCTCCCCTGGCCAAATCCAAATAGATCCTCAGAAATTACAGGCTGTTGCCTCTTGGCCATCCCCCTCGTCGGTTAAGGAAGTGCAGAGGTTTCTGGGGTTCGCCAATTTTTATCGGAAGTTTTTCCGGAACTTCGGGATGGTGGCTGCCTCCCTGACCGCTCTCACCAGGAGTACCATAGTGAGATTCATTTGGAGTCCAGAGGCTGAGCAGGCTTTCCAAAAGCTCAAGAAAGCCTTTACTACCGCTCCCATATTAATCCTTCCGCAGCCTGAGAAGCCCTTCACGGTGGAGGTGGATGCCTCCGAGGTAGGAGTGGGAGCCGTGCTGTCTCAAAGGGGTGAAGACAAAAAGTTACACCTATGTGCTTTTATGTCCCACCGTCTCACCCCGACAGAGAGAAATTACCATGTGGGGGACAGGGAACTTCTAGCTGTTAAGATGGCACTGGAGGAGTGGAGGCACTGGCTGGAGGGAGCAGAGCATCCATTTGTAGTTCTAACTGATCATCGGAATCTCGAGTACATCCGCCAGGCCAAAAGGCTCAGTCCCCGCTAGGCTCGATGGGCCCTGTTTTTTAACCGCTTCCAGTTCACCATCACTTATCGCCCTGGGTCTAAAAACCTAAAGCCCGACGCTCTCTCCCGAGTCTTTGCTAGACCCCTGCCTGAGGGGGACCCTAGTCCCATCATCCCCAGCTCTCAGATAGTGGCTCCGGTTCACTGGGGTCTGGAGGCCACTATTAAACAGGCCCAGGTCCGTGAGCCCGATCCTGGAGGGGGTTCGGTGAACTGCCTGTATGTCCCTAAGGCAGTCCGGGCGCAAGTTCTCCAGTGGGGTCACTCCTCACGGCTGACATGCCACCCAGGAGTTAATCGAACCCTCGAGTTCCTCCAGAGGAGGTTCTGGTGGCCCACCATTAAGGAGGATGTGACCCGCTTCGTCCAGGCGTGTCTCGTGTGCAACCAGGGAAAGGCTTCTCACCAGCCCCCCCAGGGTCTGCTGCATCCTCTGTCGATTCCCCGCCGACCCTGGTCTCACATTGCCCTGGACTTCGTCACCGGTCTTCCCCCCTCCAAGGGCCACACAACTATTCTGGTAATTGTGGACAGGTTCTCCAAGGCGGCTCGGTTCATTCCCCTGCCCAAGTTACCCACTGCCAAGGAGACTGCTGAGTTGATTACCACGCACGTCTTCCGAGTCTTTGGCCTCCCTCAGGACATCGTGTCAGATCGGGGACCTCAGTTCTCCTCAAGGTTGTGGCAAGCCTTCTGCCAGTCGCTGGGGGCTACGGCTAGTCTCTCCTCAGGCTACCACCCTCAGTCTAATGGGCAGACTGAGCGGGTCAACCAAGACTTGGAGGCAACCCTCAGGTGCATGGCAGCAACCAACCCCTCTACCTGGGCTGAGTACA
>JAZGTK010014729.1:0-13581 GCA_036877625.1 Ambastaia sidthimunki
TATATATATGGTGTTTATTTGTTATGTATGAGGGTGTTATGCATGCCAAGCACTGTACTGCAGGAAAAAACTATCTCTTATGTTGTATAAAAAGACATGCATGTCTTTTAGTGTAATATCAAGACCTGCTATCAGGTGATGATTAGCCTGACAAAAGAGAGTAAATAAAATATTTATCCATCAGTTTCCAGTCCAGCACACACCTGCAATCCACCTACAGTCCATCCAAGAAAATAATTAGCCATCTGTCTGGATAGGCAATGAATCAACCATAAATGACTCAAGATTTCCTTAATGAATAATACAGATTTCATAAGAACTACACACGTAGAGAACACACACAATTTGTTTTTTTATATTAACTTGTTGGTGTTCTGTATGGTATTACTGTAAAATGGTTTCATCTCACAGCCGATAGATTTATATGGCAGTGAGACCATAAGAAAAACTTGTTTCTTGAAATCTATTTGTTTTCCTTCTCGATAATTAATTATTGGACACAAACAGCTGCAGAAAGGCATTTCTGTCTGTGAGCGAGAACCGAGTTATCAACATTCATAATTTGTTTCATCAGATGCCATTTGCAAATGTCTACAGAGAACATTGTCCTCTATACGAATGAATTCAACCTTGAATCTCAATATTCAGACTTTCATTAAGGTGCTGAGGAAGAAGACCTGACCGAGGCGTCTTTCTCCATTTATCTTTTCTCATCTGTTTCTCTCTTTCTCTCATTCCTACATGAGCATTCGCGTACGCTCAAACTCACACATTCAGGATCAATATTATCCTATTAAATCTTAAATTTCCACACCCTGAATGTTTATTAAATGTAACAGACTGTGACATTATGTCAGTTTTGATCAATAGATGGATATATTATTAACCCAAAATTAAATAAGCAAAAGTAATTCAGTGATGTATTAATAGACAGAAATAAGAGTTTAAATTGCATCACATTAATATAACTCTTACTATAACTACACACATTCCCAGAATGCCATGTTCACCTTGAACTAACCGCTCTACAACTAATTGGTAATCAATATTTCACTGGTATTGGTTTTGAATCTAGTATGTGATATTGTTGTTGTTTCCGAAGATCACCTGTTCAGATGACTAACCCAGCATAATTTGTCTCAGGTTTGTATTGTCATGAATCCATATTTACAAATACGTCACACATCTGAACCCATACATGACCTCCGACAGTGTTCCATGCTGTCAGAAAATGTTGAGATTGTGATCGTACACGCATGTATACGTTTACAGTGCTGTTCAGAGAGAGACAGAGCGAGTGAAAGAGAGATTCAATCAGTAGGGGTCTAAAAGTATAACATAGCCAACAAAGAGTTTAAATACTCAAGTGTAAATGGTTATTTCCACTACACAAATCCATCTGATCCAAATTAAATCATTTTCGTTTAAAACAGACACTCTGTTCTTGCTGGTATGCAAATGAGATTTTCTCTTGTTGAAACAACATCTATCCCCTTTACTTCCCATATTTACTCTTGCCGTGTGGGAATTAACACCAAACAAATTGATTTTTAAACACACCTCTCCCTGAAGCTCAAAGCACACTAAACACACACAAAAGAGACAAAGACAGTTGAGGCTGTTTAAAGGATCTTTGTTTTATATAAACTGTCTGTTCATATAACCTAACACACTCAATACACCAACAAATACCTGTATTTGGTTGTTTTTTATTTTCAGGACTTATTACTTAATTTGGTGTTTTGTGTACTGTTATTTTAAATTACCATTAAATCATGACACTGTGTAAACAGAAAGTGTCTTTGGGGTTCAATAGATATTCTTAGATTTGATTTACACACTGATAACTTTATAATGAATTGAAATCAATGTGAATGCCTACTTAATCTCTCTCTCTCTTTTTCTCTCTCTCTCTCTCTCTCTCTCTCTCTCTCTTTCTCTCACTGTCTGTGTGTGTGACCACCTGCTGCCATATTGATGAGGTTGCTGGTAAAGGTTCCTTTGGGACTTTTATGGAAATATATGAGTGATAATTGCTGGAATACATGATTTAAGACCTTTACATCTTGGTCTGTTCCTCCTTTAGTTACAGACCCTGACAGAAGTGAAAGTCTCTTTCTGATTCTGATGTTGATGGTCAGTAGATTGTTCAGTGTGTGGTTTGGATGTTCTCCAGACCTTGACAAATGTCATTAATGGCATAATGCATTCTAAATGCTCAGACAAACACAATTATGGGTTTTAGATACTCATTCAGATGGTGACTATTGATAAACTCTGATATGTAATTGTTTTAGTTATCCAGTGAGATTTCTGTCACACCCTTTTCTGTGTTGCCAAAAATGGATTTTCACAGTGAGTGGGATGATGTCACTGCGAACCAACCAATCACTGTGGAGTCAAGACAAACAGTCCTGGACCACACACTACTGTTCAGAACCAACAGATATGATCTAACCATGGACTGCAATTTATTTTAATTTTCTCTCCAACCATGAGAAGCTAAATTGAAATATGAAGAGTGTAATTTCTGAGCCACTAGTGTCACAAAACGTAATTGGTCAAAATAGTTACCAAACAATCCTATTTGCTATTGGTCAGATAAAATGACATACCCGCCTCAAATGTGTGCTATTGATTGTGCTAATGTTGCTGTTTTTAGCCAGTTGAGATGTTCAAACAAGCAATGCAATGTTTTACTTTTTTCAGGGGTTTTTATGGGGTTAATGGGGCCATGGAGCACAAACATCATGTTATTTACACTAATATTTAGTAATTCTACTGACACAAATTGGAACACAGACGCATTGCCAGTGTTTATAACTGCTTTTGAGCTGTTTTAAGCTACATGAAAATTTAAGCTGTTATAAAAAAATATTTTGGGGACACATTATTTATTATTTCCTGCGAGGGCCGAACAGCAGAGTACTGTCAAATTCACCTGCACTCATTACCATTGGCTCTGCTCTACCTCTCCGAATGAATCCTTTTCGGAATTTGCAAGTATATTTTCAACATGTACTTTAGCTGCTAATAAAATAGTTTTTGAAGAAATAAAGCCAAGTGTAAGGAAATCAGATCTGACACAAGTTTCTGCAACCCTCACCAAATCTGTAACATTATCTGTCACTGATTTTGCTCTGCACTGCATCTATCTTATATTATCATCAACATCCTTTCATTATGATAAGCTTAATGTTTTTTGATCCTTTTAAATGCAGCGTTGGGTTTTTGTTATGACCCCTGACGACTCTGTGGGGTGAGTGAATCCCATATCTCGCCAGGCTCCAGTCAGCAAATACCACAGCTCTCATGTAACAGCGTCCAATAGAGGTGCAATGACCCGGCAAGGGCGTTGTGTGAGAAAGAGACTAAGTTGAAGACATAAAGAGAGCAAGTAAATGAGTACGTATGCAAAGAGAGAGAATGATGGAGAGCGTACAGGAGAAGATGAGTGAAAGATGATTTGTAAGACGTTCGGTCTGAGAAGGGCAGAGTGTGTTTTCTACAGGTGCTAATAAAGGCAGAAACTGTGTCTTTGCCCTTGTGGTTTTGACAGTGGTGACAGATTTCTCAAAGGTGCTTCTTTTCTCACCCTAATAAGAGACAGAAATAAATGTGAATAAGGGCTGCTCACCCACTGATCATGTATGACATGTTTTTAACAAAAGCAATACCTAGAGGAATAAATCTATTCAAAACACACTGAGGCCTTTTCTGTTCACTTTTCTGTTCCGTGATTTTCAAATGAAACTTTCTAACACATCCAGTGAAATGGAAAAACTGAATGTTGCTATATTGCTTGTTGTGTATAGGTTTTTACACAATGCTATATAATTTAACCTAAAGTTGAGCTGTTTTCCTTTCCCTTCTTCCTTTTTTCTCTCCTTTCTTTTTTCCTCTTTCCTTTGCTTTCCTTCCCTTCCCTTTCTTTTTTGTTTTTCTCTCTTTTCCTTACTTTATCCATTCCCTGGTGAGTTGTAGGCTGTTATTTATTACTCTGTCACAAACTCACAAATGCATTTAGTTTTTTATAGATCAGTTATCCCTTTCTTTCTCATCTTACAAAATCATATTCAAATTTGATGCTAAAAGGAAAAGCCTAAAAGTCTAAAGCTCACCTCATTTCCTGTCAACCCAACAGACCTTCACCATCCAGTGCTGATGAAACATCTGCTGGGCCCTTAAATCTGATCACGGAATCTCTGTCAAATGTGATCAACAAGCAGACAATTACATAGGCTGACTTTGCCCTCTAGTGGTTTGCCTTACATTACGCTATCAGTTTGTTTGGTTTGTGACATCTATAATGTGACACTGTTAATACATGCTCTAGTTTAAATGCTTGTCTTTTAGCTATTGCTTTTGGTTTAAGGTAATTTAAAGTGTGTTAACTGAAGGGTCAAAACTCCTAAAACTGTGTTTAGATTTAACTGTTTTATTGTGTTTTTATGCTGTGTTTATCCTTTTTCAAGCTTTTATATTAAACTTGGGTTTGTTTAAACCCAGATCTTTAGCTATTAGGCTACCATAACACTTAACTGACAGATTTTTTAAACTACTACTCCACTACTATTCACATATCCCTGTTTTTACTTCAAAACTAAATTGTCTTAGAAAATCGCACTGCTGCCATTTTACTTTTTGAAGAAGCTCATAATGTTTTTTTAACCCCAGTGAACCGGATCGTAATGCATTGTAACAGACACTCATTAGACCTCATTAGATTCTATAACTGCTTCTATATATTCATGCCTTCAGACAGGCTGAAAGCACCATTATGCTGAAGTTCAGCCGAGGTCAGCTGAGAACCTATGAAATCACAGACTACCAGAGCAGAGAGGAGAAAGAGGTGATCTGACCAATGGATTATGACAGAAAGAGGGTCCAGCACTTGTTGCACCAAAGTACAAAGTCTGGAGAAATGACCATCACCTGCCACACAGTCTAAGAGACCACACACACACACTCAGCAGTTCACTTTCCTTTTCTATTTTATTCAAAGAGTCTACAGCATCCCAGTGTGTGTTCCCATTCTGTGATTCTCTTTGACCTGCCCTGCAAAGACATCTTTACTACATTACATACTAAAGACCAACATCTAGACGCGCAGGTCATAGCATGCAAACGTGCATAGACGTGCATCTCTCATGTTTTCCTCAGCATTTGTGTTGCAAATCTGTTTTGGACATTTGGCTTTAAGGTCCCACATTTGTCTTTGTGGATATTCCATAATTTTGTTCCACATCTTATTTTAAACTTCACCACATTTGGTTTTAACAGCCAGAAGCACACCAAGCAATTGTATGCTAATGTTTTAAAATGACCTCAGAATCCACAGAATTGCTTTTTTCTGTTTACTTAGGCCAATTAGAAACCTTTTTAGGGTAAGTACAGCCTGCAGAGAGTAAATTAGGGCTACATTGTGAAGTCAAACATTTAACTGTTCTTATTCAAACCTTAGGTTAAAATGGTGATAACAACAATTTCCTCCTATGGTTATTTTGGTCGGATCACATAGATTTGTCAATGATTAGAACTTCCAGTTTGTTTTGTAGGGAATAATTGACCCATTCTGGTTTGTCCCGGGTGTTCTTTTAATGTGTGACATTGACTTGCTGCAGTGTAGGGGGTAAAGACATCACAAATACAATTTGTTCCCTTATCATGTGGACATAATGGTCTTTCCTGTACATGCTGTGTCCACGGATACACCTGTTGGTCTACAGGTGGCCAAAAGCAGCTGCGACATTTTCAAACATTTGTTCATGTTGTTAAAAACTGTCCAGTTGTTCTGATTAGTTGTAATAAATAAACCATTATCTTTCCCAGTGGATTTGTTTTCCTTGAGGAATATCGTTTATTAATAAATAATGTAAATAAATTATTAATTTATTAATAAAACACATTTATAACCACCCTAATGTCAGTCCGCTGGAAAATTCATCATTATTGCTGCTGAATTCTAAAAGCTATAGAGCAAGGTTGTCTTTATTGCTTTTCATTTATTTTTTCATTTCATTTTACGTGTACATATTTCTATATGGTTTATATATCTTTAAACGGTTTCTATCAAGACCCCTTCAAAGACCCTCTCTAAGACCAAAGGCTCTAAGGAATTCAGCCCCAGGTATAATTTTCTCAGAGGGATTTTCTTATGCTATTAAATGACAGTACTTCGGGTTTTAATAGGTAAATATGTAACCTTGTAAAGATGTTTACAGCTTTACAATAAGTCTGTCTGTCTGTTTCAGTTATTTTACTGGACCCTGTTTGACGACTTCAAAGAACAGCGGTTGTCTCTTCTCATAAAAAGACGCGCTAATTGCAAAGTTACCTACAAGCTGTTCTTTATGCAAATCCCTTGTGTCATGTGCGCTACATATCATGCAGTGCACGTCTGACGCCAACAAAAAAAACATATAAAACGTAACGCATCTCTATTTTAACTTACTTTTATTTGTAGTTAAATACACGTTTGCTGTCTAAAGTTTCTTGTTTCTACTAGGAAATTCGATCGCGCGGTTAAACTTAGTAAACGTGCTTGCTTAGATTTGACAAGCGCAACTGGTGTTCAGATCCTTTGGCACCGGTGGATTGGGAATATCGTGTTGCGATGCATGGTACAGTGTATGAAGTTTATAATCAAACGAACTGATTTATTTTTGTAATGTTACATCCAAAATCTGAGCATTGCATTATATAGAAGGAATTTTAAATGAACCACATCCCGACTGGATTGAAACGTGGAAACATGATGGGTTTTATAGGGTAAGGGCGCATCCCGTATTTTAAAACAGTATATCACCTTAAATCCAACGAATTTCCTTTTACTTTCCGTTTTTACGCTGAAGGAGTGAAAGACTTTGGACCACTAAGACTCTGATCATTGAGTCGGGTGAGTAAAACTTAAGTTTTTAATACGTATAGCGTAAATATTAACATTACTGACCATCGGAATGTATGTTTTAAGTTTAAAAAAATCAAAGACTGCTTTTTATTTTGCCTGATTGAATTAATCTTAGTATTGTAAATGCTGTCTATGGACACGTACAGTAGCTAATGGGGATATGAGCATTATTGATTACTGTAATGTGCTGTTAATATGCAGCTTCTTTAGAGCAAAATAAATGTGAATAAATACCAAATACATTTTAATTAAAGATCTGAATTAAAGATCTGTAGAGAGAGAGAGTGAGTTTAGATTTGGTTTAGATTTGTATAATAAACAATGATTTATAAATATAGACATGATGTCACCTGAACTAATATTTTTGTTACTTTGCAGTGTAGTCTCAAAGAGTTGACCATGCTTTATAATGGGTCAGCTACTGTTGAATGCCAGGTGTCAAGCAATGTATGTAATGGGAACTGTACCAAAACAGAAGTGTCTGTGACCTCAACTGCATTTTCCATGACGGTGGGCATCATATCCAACATTTTGGCACTCTTCATTTTAATCAAAGCCTACCACAGATTCAAATTTAAGTCTAAAGCAGCCTTCCTCTTCTTTGCTAGTGGTTTGGTGGTGACTGACTTCTTGGGACATTTGATCAATGGTTCTCTGGCTCTTTATGTTTATGCCTCTCAGAAGGACTGGGAAAGATTTGACCCTCACAAATCTCTGTGTGACTTTTTTGGAGTTTCTATGACTTTCTTTGGCCTGACTCCCCTGCTGCTTGGAAGCTTGATGGCAGTGGAACGTTGTATTGGAGTCACCCGTCCCCTTTTCCACACCACAGCGCTGGGGCCCCATCATGTGAGGAGGCTGCTGGGGGTGACCTGGCTCCTGGGTCTCCTGGTTGCTCTGCTTCCTATCCTGTGCCAGAGACCGTACCAGGTGCAGCAGTCCAAAAGCTGGTGCTTTTTTCGCCTGCGGGGGCTGCGTGACTGGGTCGATGTGCTTCTTCCAATATTATTCTCTGTGTTGGGGTTGCTGGCTCTACTAGTTTCACTAGTCTGCAACACTGTGACTGGTCTCACTCTCCTGCGGTGTCGGGTACAACTTGACCGAAATGATCATCGACATAGCCGTAACACATCACACCATTCTGAGATGGTCTGTCAGCTGTTGGCAATCATGCTGGTTTCTTGTGTCTGCTGGGGCCCTATATTGGTGAGAAAATCTTTTATATTTCTTACACTGTATCATATATTTCTAATAGAAAAACCGCTTTGTCAATATTGGTTTACCATGAAATGTCATTATTTTACTAAACATCATGTCATTCCAAAGGATGTTTTTTTGTTATCATGAAATATAAAAAGGAGATATTCAGAAGAATCTGAACACAGTTCTTTTCCAGACATCCCAAGTTCCTATAAAAAACTATGTTATATAAACTATAGCTGTGCTTGCTATATTGTACACAGTGAAAAATCAGTTCTCACTGCTCAGTTGTTTGCATTGTGTTACATTGTAAAATGATGTATAATTTTAGTGTCAAATGCTTAATGCACTGTACAATTTTTCCCCCAGATAACCAGCATCATCTTAAGTCTAAAGGATTACGGTGAGGATCAGACATCATACACACATATGTTGCTGGTTGTTCGCATGGCAACATGGAACCAAATTCTCGATCCGTGGGTCTACATCCTCCTTCGGAAAGCTGTATTGAAGAGGCTTTTCCTGGTGGCATTGAGGCTGTGCAGTCCTCATCCCAAACTCACATACCGGTGGCAGGCCAGCACTCGGGGGCGTTCTATGGAAACCAGTAGCTCAGTGATCAGCCGACCAGACTTCATCCGCCTGGATGGACCTTTCCTACCAGACACAGCCATCCAATCAGCTCACCTCCCCTGAGTCTAAATGAGGGTTTTGAGACCACAATTCACGGATATGTGATTATTACAGCGGAAAAGACTGTTTCAGATATCCATGACATGTCCCTAATAGAGAGAATTTGTGTTAATTTTAAAGTTCATTGGAAGGTCACTCACAGACAGTTTCTCATTAGCAGAAGTGCAAAAAAATGATTAAAATTAGAGACCAAAAAACGCTTAATGCATTTTTGTCTTTTATCTACTAAAGTCTTAACCAGCCCAAGGCATTTATAAAAGGGAACAACAGTAGGGCACAATATAAGAGTTATGAGAGTTTGGCTCTTTTTGCTTTAGAGTTTTGCTTAAGCTCTGTTGCATTGTGAGACTTGCAGATTCATTTATCAAGTTATCTAACTAATTTCAAGTTAGATTATATATGATCACAGTTAAATGTTATGTGCTGGTTCTGTTGTATGTAAATTGTATGTAAATATGCATATAGCTTATATTATACTTTTAGCTACTTGGATGCCCTGTGAAGTTATTTCAACACACATGTTGTGTTCATGAATTGTTCATATCTGCTTTTAATTGTGGTATTTTCATTGTTGCTGCTGTTTTTCTCTTACAAATTCATTTTCACTGGTGATACTGTGATTAATAATTATAATGTTGTCCAGTGTGTTTTATATGGTAACTTGTTTGCATATTATGTCGTGTCATGTTGTGATGATGTATTTTTTCATACTGCATCTGTGGATTTAAAAATATCCATAAAAAAATGGACTGTCAATGTTAAATACACACAGAAAACAAGTAATAAAATGACTTTAAGATCATCCACAACTTCAATACAATCCACAACTTCCAGGGGCTTGTAATCAGTAGGTTAGTGGTTCAATTCCAGCGCCGGCAGGTAGCAACTGAAGTGCTACATGTCACTTTCACAGTCCAAATGAATTTATTATTAAACATTATTTATTTATTCATCTTATAATAGTTAATAAGTATAATAGGTCATGATTACTTAATGTAGAGATATTTAGTTAATTATTAGGTTATATATTTTTAATAGTTAAGCCCGCACCGCTAGGTCGCAGCATCACTGTTTTGCGTCGTTAGAAAAACAAAACCAGTGACGTCTTCAGTCTAACCACTTCCGCCCTGTTCATTCAACGCGTGCTTCTCTAAGCAAGCTGTGTGTTTATCAGGTCAGTAATGATCCCCGTTACGCGTTAACTTTAAACATATCAAAACCGCGATCACTATACTGTAGACGTCCTATCTGTTATATATTGACAGCGTTGTGTTTTTGTTGTTATGAGATTGTGAGACGTGCACACTGTTATGTGGGCGCAGTGATGTGACTTGTCCCACGGCATCAATTTCACATGTACTCAGATTACGCACTGTCAGGATTTATATTTATTCCTCCATCACTGCTTTGTGTCAACACGACAGGTGATGATATGTTTGTGAGGGACAGAGAGATATTGAGTTTAAAGACACTAACAGTGCAAGCGCGTTATAATTGACTACGACGTTACGTCAGCGTGTAATATTTCTCTAACCAGAGGGTTGGGCTGTTTCTTTTAGATGTATTTTAAAACGATTCTTCTGATTTTATATATACAGAATACATTTTCTGAGATGTGATGGTTTAAAAGCTCCTGAAAGTCGCATCAGCAGTATTTCACGCTGGGCTGTCGCACTCTACAAACACACTGAAAGAATTCTATTGGATAATAGATGCGCAGGTGTATTTAGTTACTATGAAGGTTTCTCTGTCTGTGCAATGTAGATTACCATCCTGAATCAATGTGTAATTTCTTCCAAACATAAGGATTGTGTTTTAAACCTTTCAGGGGACAACCTGTAGGCCTGCATTAAAAACATAAATCATAAATGCTGTTCTTGGGGAAAACCTTAAACTAAAAGCTTATAAAACACAATAAAATCTTTAAAAGTGTGGAAGTTTACTCTCAGCATAGCATTTAAATATATCGTCAAGTACTCATGAATGAAATGATTATGGTAATATTAAGAGTTTTTATGTCATGTATCATGCATTATATTCGTATATTCATGCAATTGTATTATATTCTGTTATATACTTTAAGTGTTTCTTTGTTGTAGAAGTCAGTATGAATCAAGAGAAGTTGGCTAAACTTCAGGCCCAGGTCCGAATAGGGGGCAAGGTAAGAAGTTCTGTACATTTCTCTAAAAAATCAGAAAGCTATGAACTGTCGAGGGAGCCTTTAAATGAAACTGATTTACTGTTTTCATTTATTGGTGGTGACTTTTAACTGCTTTGACTGTTATTGGTTTCCTGTAGGGCACAGCACGCAGGAAGAAGAAGGTCGTGCACAGAACAGCCACAGCTGATGACAAGAAACTCCAGAGTTCATTAAAGAAACTTGCAGTCAATAACATAGCTGGCATTGAGGAGGTAGCCCATCCGCTGTCTTAACTGCTCTGTTTCTGGCCTGTTTCAGAAGGCATTGATTGATTTAACATCTTCATCTTACAGGTGAATATGATCAAAGATGACGGCACGGTCATTCACTTCAACAACCCCAAAGTGCAGGCCTCTCTGTCTGCCAATACATTCGCCATCACAGGCCACGCGGAGACCAAGCAGCTCACGGAAATGCTCCCGGGAATCCTCAGTCAGCTCGGTGCGGACAGCCTCACAAGTCTGCGCAAACTCGCCGAGCAGTTCCCCAGACAAGGTGAGTAAAGTGGTGGTCTTGAAATATGGGGGGTGGGTTACAGTTTAGTGTAGACAATGATGTTTACAAAGCTGGTATCGTGTTTCGTTTAAAGTTCTCGACAACAAAGCTCCCAAAGCTGAAGATATTGATGAAGAAGATGATGATGTCCCAGGTTTGATGTTTCTTTGGTCTTTTGAATACAAGATCATTATACTGTAATGTAGGTGAATTTTGCACAAGTCATTTTTTTTGTGTCCACAGATCTTGTAGAGAACTTTGATGAGGCATCAAAGAACGAGGCAAACTGATTATTGGACGTTCAGTTAATGCTGTTTAGGAAGAAACACCCTGCAGTATTTTAAACTAGAGTTCCAGACATATCATTTGAACACTATCCAATGAAACCAGAGACTTTTATATTGTAAATTGGCTGTTTCAGATCCACCCCAGACATGCCTACTACACTTATACAAAAAGATGGACAGTTACATGATACTCTTAATGGTTATAAACTACCATGCTAAATTAGTCTTAATTATTTTTTCTGTTAATTAAATAAAAACAAAGTCTGATTAACATTTTCTATATGGTGCTTTGCTATACTCAATATCCTTAAGAGATGGGTGATGTGCTCGGTACTATCCAAATTATTTTAGGACATACATTTTAGTGTAAAACAGTAAAGACAAGAAATAAAAGAAAGCTATACAGAAACTACAGTACAAAAACGGTATACACATGAATATTAAAACTATTGTTACCACAATTTTATTAGATAAATTTCACTAAATGAATGTGCAGGTTTTAGGAAGTTTATATGGTGTGATTTTCACTCTGGGAAATTATTAATGCTTACAAAATTGGACATTTCTATAGTAGATATGCATTTATTTGTACATGCTCTAGTGTAATCTAAACTCACCTCGTATTTATCCAGTTAGAAATTCTGTCCATCTTGTTTACTTCAAAAAAAAATTAATTCTTAGTGACATTGATGGGAAAAAATAACTTCACGCAGTTTCTACAGTTTAATTGTTGCGGCACTAACTATTTAAGTCTTGGCCAAAAATGGTTAGTATTACAACTCAAAATTAATGACCTTCATAATAACCAAGTCTGGATGTGGACCACAGAGCATATCTGTAGTGTAATTGTAAATCTACAGCACCCGCATCGCGCTGTCTGCGTTTATCAGGAGCGCTTGTGCAGCTCCGCGCACTCACAGATTGTGAACGATTGCTGCACAGAGGACGCGATGGGATGCGGCACGCCTGGTAATGACTTAAATTTATTGTATTTATTCATGAAATATATCGGTGTAATACATTAACTTATTATCATCTCATTCCTATTCAAATGTTGTGTATTTATTCAGTAAATATGATCGCAGGGGTGATGCGATGTGATAATTGGTTATTGTTGATTGTACATTGTGTCGCATTGCTGTAGTTACCGTTGAACACAGGCGACTGCAAAATATGCGCCAGCAATGCATACAAAACATGCGTTTGCGGCACAGCGGTCCTAGTAAGCAGAAGTGATGCTGTTTTAAAATAAGAAAGCGTTTGCATGGTGAAAGTGTTGGAGATATCGAGGATAAAGGTTGCGGGTTGCTCGTCTGCAATGCAGTGATGTCCGGAGAGAATATACAAGCGCACGTTTGGCAGACACACAACTTTTAAAAAGCACAATTTCAGTATATAACGTTTGCATGATCTTACGTTGCTGCATCGCATAGACTTAAGTGACGCGCCGTCAACAAGCTACAACGCGCATGTTGGAATAAACGAAGCTGTATAAATGCGCACGGTGTGTTCTAGCTTGTCGCGTCGCGTCGAAAACGCACGGGATCCAGAAGCGTTTGGCAGTCTAAATGATCAGCAATTTTTTGCAGCCGTTTTAGTATTCCTGTCATTGATTTACATTTTAATACACATACTGGAAATGCAAATCGTTGTCGCATTTAGCTGCAAATACATCTCCCTTATGAATTTCTGTTATGAATATCTTTATGAATATCTGCATATACACCCTTGCAAACGAGTCAATTTGCCCACTCAGCAAATAATTCTTGTTAAGTTGTGTGAGTGTGTGTGTGTGT
>JAZGTK010014730.1:0-13579 GCA_036877625.1 Ambastaia sidthimunki
GCCAGAACCACCAATAACAAACTTTCCCACATTTGCTGATCACAAAACTAAGTGCTGTTGGTGTATAAATGGGTCTTTTTTGACTGTTCAGAATGTTTGAATTGCATATTAAACTACCTCAGAAATCAAGTACAACTCCTAATATGTAACCTCTTATTATAAATTACAGCTTGTCACCATCAAATTCTGTGAGAAGCTCCTGACTCAAATGCAAGATCATGAGTGAAAGAGTGTACTGACTGGGAACCCCATTTTAGATGCAGAAATATTATAAATATAAATAAATAAATAAATATTAGTGAATAGGATTATTGTCAAAGACAGCTAATGTCAAAGGCTAGGCCAAACATATATCTCAAGTGATTGAAGAGAAAGACAGAACAACAGGGAAAAAAAAAAACAAAAAAAAAAACTTTAATTCGATATCTAGGCTGGCCTGTTCAATATTTAGCACCTAGCATAGGGTTCTTATACAAATCTTCTGTATGTCACTGCGGGGCAGGGTACAACAAGTTTTAATTAACTGCCCCATAGACTTCCATTAAAAAAATCCCATAGACGTAACATTGGGCTGAATTTTGTGACATCATAGCTCCGCATCAGAATGTCCTAAAAAAATGGAGTTGGGCTCATATCAGATGGAGTTGGGCTCATCTTAGCTCAAAATGGAGTTGGGCTCAGCTTAGCAAGCAGCAACAAACAATGACATTACAACTTCATAGCCACGCCATAGCAAACAGTTACAGTACCCTAGCAACCACCCCTTTGACTTCCATTTAAAAAGATGAGAGGCAGAGATCGTAGAGACAAGTGGGTGGCCTCTTTTGACTCGGACTGGCAAGTAGTCTTCATTTATTACCGTGGAAACTGTCCAGCAATCCCCTAGCAACCATTTACAGCACTCTAGCAACTAACATGAATTAGCTATATCTCAGCATCAGAACATCATAAAGACATGGGAGTTGGCTCTTTTGATTCACACACACATTCGTCTATTGGTTTTACCCTGGTAACTGTCTATCTACATCCTAGCAACCATTAACTGCACCTTTGCAACCAAGTAATAAAATGAATAAGCCATATCTCAGCATTAGAACATTCTAGAGGCATGTGGGGGGGCTTATTTTTCTCAGGCTGTCAGTGGGCTTTAAATATTGCCCTTGCAACTTCCTGTTGTTGATCACCCTAGCATAACTCATCACTCATAACATAATAAATAAGCCATATTTTAGTATATTTATTATGCTATGTCATGCTAGCATCATGCTAACGCATGCCAAAATCAAGTTACCTCATGTTAGCATCATAATAACATCATGCTAACTAATGCTAGCAATGTTAAAACATGTTAGCACAATTTAAATATTCCAGGGTTTTGCCACGGCAAGCACCACTCACATTTTCTTCAAAAAAATGTACCTATCTAGCTCATAACACATTTTTCTCTCTGTCTGTTTCCAAACCTCTGGCTTGTGTGGTGTGAAATACAATTGGGGCTCGTTAGGCAAGCTGGCTGGATTTCCCATCACGTCAATAAGGGCAAGGGAATCAATGACAGGGACAAATCATTTTTTTTAAAAGATTTGGACCACCTGATATGCTAAGGTTTTTATATACATAAGGATGTATTACAGCTCTGTCCTAAGACCTAGTAAACCGTCCTGCTATCTACTGCCTACATATACTGTTGCCTTCTACCCATTTGAAATGAAGTGAAATTCATAGTGCTTCTCATGCAAAGCACATAAAGACTAATCACAACTAATTCCACTACAGTACTGCTTTAAAATGTTGCTAAACTAATAACACATAATGCTAATGACCTCTGAAAATGCTAATGGCCTGAAAAAACAGAATACACTTCTTAGAAGAACCTTTCAGAATAGGCTTTGCATTTGGAGTGTGCCTATGAGTCCCTAAAATACCAGCTGATAACCACTGATAACGCCCATTCAATTGAGTGATAATATTCGAAGCGGGTGAAAATACTGCCTAGGTGGGCACATTACTGAGTTTTGGAACAGAGCTATTATGTTGTTAATCAACAAGATCAAACCCAAAGAGCATCTGCACTGCTATAATGAGCCATGGTATACTAGCTGCAGTCCAGCAAAATAGTGTCCCTTACCTGAGGAAGACCAATGTATGAACAGCAGCTCAAACCAATGAAATTCTTATTAAAGGGACAAAAAAGATCAAATGAAGAATCTGGAGTGCAAGTGTAGTGCAATAGATTTAACAAAACAAGCATTAATTACTTGATATTTAAGTGTTTTGTAAATTGTTAATATTACTTCTAGCATAATGATCTAATTACAGTCCTAAAGAATTTACTATTTTGTTATTTCTTTGTCTCTCATTCTCTTTTTATTGTGTAATGTTTAGGTATTTTATGGCATTATTGCAAATCCCTTATACGCATGTCCCATAAAATGTTATCTTTCTATGCGCCATCTCCATGTAAGCTAAAACAACATATCCTCATTTATCATTTTATTTGACAAAACGTCTCATGGTCTCAGAGGTACATACTGTTTTAGTGCACATAATGACAGGTTTTTCTAATGCACATCCTTTTTACCTTTTTAACTTTTTATTCATAAACCTAGATACTAAACATAGTACCCATAATTGGTTTTATTAATTTACCTCTCATGATGAACAATACAATTTTGTAATAATAACGTATAATCTGTTTTCAGTGTTGTACACGTTTGGCTATTTTTCTGTTTTTTTGCGTTTCATTTTTCATTATATGTAAAGCTACTTTAAAGCAATGCAATATTGTAAAAAGTGCTATACAAATAAAATGAAATTGAATTAAGCTGCCACTTTTTATTTGAACAGCATACAGAACTCTAATTGTGGGATCAACCCTCCTGAAGCAACCTGCTCTTAAACACCTTGCTTAAGGGCACAGTTGTTACAGACAACCTATACAATTTTCTGCCACCTCCTCCGGGGTTAAATATCAACAGCTTCAAAAGCATCAAGTCTCATGGTTTTACACTTGGTAACAAGATATAAATTCCTACATCTGTAAATAGTCCTCTTATTATCTTCAGTGGTGCTTTGAGCCAAAACTTTGTTAATCTTGTCAACTCCATAATTACTACATGTGTTTCAAAAACATATTGGGTACTGCAGAGAAACTGATATGTAACTGTTTTTAGAAATGTTCATCTTGTGGCATAAAGTAACGACTGGCTTGCTGGGTAATGATTTGGCATGCTGGGCAATACCTGTGAAACAGAAGGCTTTATTTCATGACCCCGCTTGATAATGGCATCCAGATCCTTGAGAGAAGAAAACACCCCTTTCTTAGAGTGACCACGATGGCATAGGGACAGAGAACGCTTTCGCATTGTGGCCTCATCCTTGGAACAGATCTGTATGATGAGAACAAAGAGCAGATTAGTTGCACTGAACTAGAAAGGTATTCCGGTTTCGAACAAAAAAAACCTCTTACAGTAGTTTAGTGCCACAACATAGAGACTGTCATGTGAAAAATAACACTGGATACTTAAAATTGAGGCAACTAACCAGTGCATGGAACGAGGACACAGAGAAGATTCCCAAACGAGCCAATGCAGCTTTGGTTGGGCGACTGGCTGTGGCCAAGAGGCTTTTGGGGTTTGGTAGCTCGCCACCCTGCAGACTGGCCAGGTAGCAGCGCATGCGAAACAGGTCCATGTTGAAGCGCTCAAGGTTCTGTTCCCACTGTTGGATCTACCAGTTTATAAATAAACAGTTGGTGAAAAAGTATGTCTTATCCACCAAGCAACAAACGTCTGTCATGCATAACAGTTTTGAAGGTCCAATAAGGATGGCGGCAGAAAAGGCATGAGACATGGATCTTTTTCATTTTGATTGCTCTTAGTTGCGAGGTCATGACTCATGACCTCATGATTTAACTGAGTAGAACTCAGTTAAATCCTTTGCTCATTTGATAAAACTGGCAATAAATGCAAAAAACACAGATGCCAGATGCCCTTTCACAGTACTGTTAACACTTATTTTGGTAATGAAAGGAAGATTTCAGTTTTAGTTCCATAGCATTATTAGGCTTAGTCACAATCTTTCAAACCACTGCTAATGACTTAAAAGATACATTAAGGTTTAAGCCTCATTAAGGTTTAATTTAAGGCTTCAACTTTAAAGCTCAACTTTACACCATTAAACCAAGTATAACACTGGAGAGAGATAAGACATTGTGCTGTGAGCTCATGGGAACATTTCCCTTCCCCAGGACTCTCCTGGGGTTTTTTTCAGGAATGGATACTACACCGTATACTAGTACCCACACATTAACAGAAAAGCAAAGACCTTGTTGTTTATTGTGTATTTATACCACCTTTCACCTTATTGTTATTATTCTCAGATTAGGTAAGGTAAGTCGTTTTAAGTCTTTGTTTCAAGTTACAAGCATTTATGTAAATACACATAAAGTTCACAATTCACAGAAAACTTGCTTCATATAGAATGAATATAATTTAAATATACAATTTACAATTTGCATATATTAGATACAGTTTCTGTATGGAGACAGACAAAAAATATTTTTTCATACTGGCTTATTATTGATTTATTAAGCATTTCATTTCAACCCACCCCTAAATGACACAAAAAATACAATTAACTGTAGCTGGTTACTTTACATGTCAGTAAAACAGTCTCTTCCAGTCCATATCAGCGGTTCTTGGCCACAGTTATCTTAAACCCCCTTTTTAAACTTTGATTTAAATCTAGAGGTTCCAACAAAGCAGAACCTTGATTACTATAAGGCAGTGGATAAAATACTACTAAAATTTGACTTAGGATAATAACACTACTAGATAGGGCTGCAACAGCAAATCGATAAAATAGATTATTATCGATAATAAGAAAAATCAATATAATTGGATTATCGATTAGTCACGTCTGAGCACTGTGGAAGAAAACCACTAGCCAGTCACGTTGCTTTACAGCAGTGAATAACTTATTTCTATAAATATGCACAAAATGCATATAGAAAATAGAGGACACAAAGTGAGCTGCTGTAGGAAAGGAGTATGATCTAAGTTTAAACACGACAATGCTGTATATTTATAAACACAAACAAAACCAAGCGTTTAGCGCGTCTTGCCCTGACATGCTTTAAAATATACATGTGCTATTTAATGACTCTGACTTTCCTCAGCACTCAACTTATATTTTATGGTCATATCAATATTGTTACAAAGGAGGTTCCCACTCCACCTCCTCTGCACCACCAGAGGTAACCGTCGCCAGAATATTAACCACTTTTATTACGAACTACATTTCCCATCATGCCACATACCTGGGACTGTTCACACACACCTGTACCCCATTTACCCACCAGTATAAAATCTCCCTCCAAACAGTAAAACTTTGCAAAGTCTTGTTTTGCCCCGGCTACAATTCTGAGCGTTTATTCATTGCATTCTGGATTACCTGTGTTTGACCTTGGCCTGTTTGCTGCCTGCCCTGATTCTTGAACAGTACCCTAATTCTGTGATTGTTTGCTGCCTGCCACGACCCTTGTCTGTCCCTCGTTTTTGCCTTTGCTTTGCCTGTGCTGTTTGTGTTTGCCGGTTATCGACTTTGCCTGTCTGTTTTCCCCAGTAAATGCTGCATATGGATCCAAGTGCTTCCAAGTGCTTAGAATAAAAATGTTAAAAAATATAGCTGCAAGCAGCAATGACAGGCCCAAGCACTATGGCCCCATCCCGGCCTGGTTCTTCTCAGAAAATGATGCACTTTTGACACAAAGTAACACTTGCCAGTTGGTGGCGCTGTAACTGTGACTTACAATAGCCATCCTTGTGATCAGCTCATAGCACAAAACATATTTCCCAAATTGGATGTAGATCACTCAATAGATGCAGAAGACATGAGACACTTTCTGTTCCATTTATTGCCATAAATTGATAGAAAAAAATCTTTAATGTCCTGGCAGGTGCGTGCATGTGCAGCATATGCAGCATCATTTTGTGCCCTGTACCAGAGGGCGCTACTGAGCCCCCCTGTCCCACCTATGTTCTTTGCCCAGTTCTAAGGGCCAGCGACTCTGAGGTGTGTGCCAAATTTCAGACTCTTTTAACATGTTAAAGGTACCAAAAGCCCCAAAAACCTCTAAAAAAATCCCAAGCAAAACAATAGGGCCCTTTGCACTTTTAGTGCTAAAAAGAATCCTAAGGAAAACAGGTGCTTCAGCCCTAATTAAATTCAAAAGATTGGACAAAAATTTAATTATTATAAATTAATCCTATATTAAAAGCTTTTTATCCTTAGACATGTGAGTGCCTTATTTTTCATTTTTATTTGATCTATTAAGGGTTCAAATGAGATCAAATTGCTGCTTACCTGGTTTTCAATAGCCTTTCTATTCTTAGGATCACCAACGAAAGATAACTGCAGCTCTGCCATTTTCTTCATCTTGGTGTCCATGTCGATCTTCTGGAGCAGCCCACGGATCTGTCTACGTAACAAATGCAGCGTGTCCTCCTTCCCATTGCGTTTGGCAAACAGGGATGCACTAGCAGAATGGATGGCAGTTACCCAGTTCTCCAGGTCAGTCTGGTTGGAGGCCTACAGAGGAGGCAAAATTGTATTTTTCCTAAACCGAGTTCTAGAGAAGACAAAGAAAACTACATATTGTATCCTAATGGTCAGAGACCACAGTTATTAGCAGTCGTAATGAAGCCCATGAACACACTGCTGAAAGGAACAGCATTACTAGCCACCAGCATAAGTTGTGTTTTGAATACTGATATGCAAAACACCTGACTGAACACCTGACAGAAAAACACCTATGATGCAACGTTTAAACAGTATATATAAAAATAATGTTACCTAATTTAACAGGTGTGGGAATGCCTTCTTTTTGACAGCAAATATACTATAATGGGCTGTGTGCTTTCAAAATAAAACAAAAATTTATCAAAAACAAATTTACTGCTTATATGCTGCAATACATTTTGTAGTTAAAACCCAGTTACTGTAATGCTGATGCCAGTCAAGTACATTCCTTTTCCCTACTGACCCCTTTAATGTTTGGGTGGCAAGCCCAGTTTTGTTACTTACCTGAAAAAGACAGATGTCACCATAGACATTGCTGAGGCAGAAAACATTCTCCTTCCTGGGGTGCTCAGGAACAGCCTGGACTATGCCATCCTCTGCTGACAAGGCGTAGCATGGAGATAGCTCCTGGTCTGAATAAGCTTTCGCATAGGTCTCATAGAACAGCAGAGTGCAACCTGCAGAAAAAAAGAAATAAGTGGTCATCACTGGTCAGTTAAAGCAGAAATGGTTTGTTGTTACTGATCAAAGATGAGTGGTACAGTAAATCCGAGTGGCAGTTAATGCAATTTTTTTCATATTTACCCTTTAGAGTGACCCAGAATTGCTTCCATTTTCGACGACCCACATGCTCTAGTTTTCGGTCCTTATGTACAGTGAGCAAGGGCTTGAAGGAGAGCCACCCAGCCCACCGAACCACACCCTGCTCTTTCTCTAACAGCAAGTCCAGCTGCTCTAGAGAGCCAAGGATGTCCTGACTACTGCTCTCCATCTCCTCTGTAGAGTGCTCCCCCCACTCCTCTTCCCGTTCTGCTGGAGGACGGCCAGTCTTTAACTCCTTCATGAAGTTCTTGTAGATGTTTTGCCGTAAAGCTTCAGTGCCCACATTAAGGGCACCAGCAGAGCTGCTGCGGGTGTGCAGCACCTGAGATTGAGAATGGGTTTGAGATATATCGGTGGGGACACCCAAAAGGCCGGAGACCTGAGAAGAAGAACTAGTGTCTGCAGTAAGGCCATCCACACCACTATCAAAGCAATCGATAGGCTCGTTATACCTTTGCTCCTAAAACCAATAATAAAGAGAAAATACTTTGAGAATGAGGTTATATTTTTGCAATAATGAAGTTCTATTTATTTGTCCAGAATTACAAATTACATTTTTTAATTGAGGTTGCACTATGCATGATTTTTCAAAGAAGGTATGGACAAAAAAAAAATCCCTTTCAACCATAAACTACAATCCACTAGATGTGTGTGGTGGTGTTTGTGTCTATAGAAACATTTTGGGCACTCCGGACATTTTGGGAGCACAATTTGAGATTACAGTTCATACAAAAATGAAAGTCCTTGCACTTTTTTACCACAATGTTTTACATGGAGCATGGGTGTTTTAAAAGGGTGAAAATTCAATAATTCTCTTTTGCTTTCCTGAAACGCATTTTCGGGAGTGTGCTTCAAAAGCAGCACTGGGATTCTAGCATTTTTCTTTAAAGGCTACACATATCCAGTAGCCGACACCAATTACGAAAAGATTCAGATGGGCAAATATGCTAAGTAAAACTTTACACCATAGCTGGATCCCAGGACCTAGGTGTTGAACTATGACATAAGGAATGAGAATAACCTTTTTTTTGTCTTTTCTATTCCAACCCATTCCTCTATCTTTATATTCTATATGATCAGTTATTATTAGTTTCAGTTCAATAAATAAATGGTAAACCACAAAGAACATTTTAGTTCCCAAAAAAACCCTTCTTGAAGGAATGACGAAGATGCATCAGAGCTGATGCTATGAGATCTGTGTCCATGAGTGACCAAGCACTTTACGCAGTACTCTTTCCCACCAATGATCTTGATAAAAGATAAAATGTGATGTTCTTTTTCTTATTAAACATAAATAACATTATCACTGGACTGAAGCTTGCAATGTTAAGCAGTAGAGGCCGAAGAGTTCATCGGTTCTGCTGATTATTTGGCATGGATAGCCAGTTGATGTAATAATCGGTTATGCCGACTATCGGCAAAAAACATGCCGATAGTTGTTCCCGGTTCCGTTCATTGCTGGAGAAGCTAAGAAGAGGCGGAATCACGCCTAGAGGTGGAATCACTAGCCGCATTTACATGCACCATTTTTACATGAGATGTTATATAATCCAATCTGGCGTTTACATGTGCCGGCACTTTCAAACGGAATAACTTTCTGAAATGCATAATCTATGGGCTGTTTGCGCATTTCTAATCCTGTTAAAACATAGATGTCTTATATGTGCATATTACTACGTGCGTTACTTTTAGGAAGAGTTGCTATTAATCAACCAGCAGTGTGTCTATGTAGGCCTACTATTGCTGTACGGTGTGCAAGAAACCATTTTGGTGGTTGTTCCTTGCTAAGAAACACTGCATCAGAAGTGATCTTAGTTCTTGTTTACAAAAGAGCAGATATAAAAAAAAAAAGGGGCATATACAGGAGTATACCATTTTTTTATTTAGTATTTTATTTGACTTACTGTCAAAAATAAGATCTCATTAAATCAAATATTACCTCTGTCTCTCAAAATTATACAAAACACGAATAAAACTGTCAGCTCATTATGCTGCAAGAAGAAATTAAAATTTTAACAAGCCATTTAAAACATCCATGCATGAATTAGATGCACGGTTACTATAGTTTTGAATTTCATTAATTATTATTTAGTTTCGCTTTAATTTTTCTGTTAATTCTAGTTTAATTTTAGTTAATATACTAATAGTTATTAATATACTATAGTTTTTTATTTCTAATTATAATTTGGCTGGAAACAAATTTCTATATTGTTTTTAAAAGTGAAGTATCAAAGCATCAAAGAGATCAAAGCATTAAAAGCAAAAACTGAAAAAAGTATTTCATTTGGTTTTGAAAAGTATTTCATTTTGGTTTTTGGGTTATTTTTAGAAATTCCATTTTAACTATAATGTTAACTATAATAAGTGTAGGTGCAGGAAAGGTTTTTTATTAAAGGTCTTTATTTTGAAATTGTCCTTTCCTGTTTGGTACGTCACTTGGGCTTGGGTGCATATCTAGCTGTTAGTTCTGGGGTGTGGCAGGAAGGAAGGAGGTGAGTAGCTGGAGCGCTCACTTTCTGTAGACTGTTTTGTTTAGTTTTTGTTTAATTTAAGTTTGGTTATTTTCCGTTTGATGCTTCACCGTCATAATTTATATTTTGTTGTTCCTTTCATTATTATAAATAAAACCTCCTGTGTTTTGCTTGGAAACGTGTCACGGATTCATTCTCCAACTACTCAGCCTCTCAGTGAATACTGGTCGCCGCTACAATAACCTTGATATGACGTTGTGCTTCAATATCAGAGTGTCTCTTCCAAAATCCGACTACAATGCTCACAAGACACTTTAGCTGGAATTTAACGCAGAAATCTTGTCAGCTTGCTCATAGTTAGCAGCAGTCTATTGTCAGAAAAAAATAAAAATAAATAAATAATAGAAATAAACTGTTAATGACAGTTAATTTTATCTTATGAATACTGTCTTTAATTCATAAGATAAAACGTGTACATTATTTCATTGGTTTCCACAGGTCAACAGACTTCTCCTTAGCAGTACTACCGCTCCCTTAAATTACGTTAAGACCAGGCATAGACTCAAAGTAATCAGGTTAAGCTTTTACATGGTGGAAATTTTCGTTTGGTCGATATAAGAAAAGGTTTATCCCACCCCTGTTAAAACCGATTGAAATTTCAATAAGTTTGGACATTTTTATTCTGACTAAGGTATTTACATGGCACATTTTCATTCTGATTGCATCTTTAAATCAATTACAATCGGAATAAAATGCTTCATGTAAATGCACCTACTGCAATGTTGTTACCTGATCCACTTCAAAACAAATTTAATCACACACCTCTTTGAGGCATGACATCCTCACAAGATAAAGACCAGTGTCCAAGAACATTGTCTCAACTCTTGCTCTCTCTTTAAACTCGGCTCACCCTCTTTTGGCTTCCGCTTTTCCTGGCCATTTCCTCGGGCCATCTTATACAGTCCTTTAAGAACTCTCAAGATAAGAATGCTGACCTAAAAGAACTTTTCAGCAGACCTCTAAGCTTGTGCCAGGCTGCAAGCCTGGACTTTCCATTCATCAAAGACCTTTGCATCAAACTGGTTCTTTCTCTAATCAATGCCACGTCCAGCGAAGATCAACTGGAGCCTCAACTAACTGCATCAGGACACTTTCCTTCAATAGGCAAGACATGCAAGTATCACGCTTGGTCTTAGTAATTGGAGCTTTAACTACCATTAGCCATTTTACTGAGCTGTGTGAAAATTAAGGAACTGATGGTTCATTCAGGCTGTTGATCTACTGGCTTTCCAATAACCTCATACTTTAATCTTTAATCTGCCTTAACCTCTTTAAGTGCTAAACTCTATGTGTGTTATGTGTATGTTAGAGTAGTATGTGTTTAGTGTAGTTAATAAAGTCTCGTTTGTATCACACATGATGTTGTGGTGGTTCATGTTCATAATCTGGAGTCTCTAATCTTTGCTACATGCTCTGTAAGAGTGTTAAATCAACGTATTACATTAATTACGATTTCCCCAAATAATTAATTGACCCTAATCAATTATAATTATTTCTCATTTTGAATAATATTTGTTTCCCTTACAAAGGGAATGGTTTTATTTGAGAACATATTCAATATTAATCCTTTACATTTATTACACCTTACCTGTAACTTCTTCTTTTTCCTTGTCAAGCTTCCTGTCCAGTCACTAATACACCTAAATCGGTTTCTAATGGTCTCTTTTTTTTTCCTATTATTCTCTAGAACAGGCTCAGGCTTCCGGCAAGGTAAGGTGAAGGAGGAATACTGGTTTTCCCCTTGGCATCCCTTTGAATCAGGCTCTTCCATCACAGACAAAAATGAGGCTCTGTGCTTTAAAGGGCCATCGCTTAAAAACTGCAAATCCTTAACTGTAAGGAAGTTGGCAGTTGTGGAATTCCTGTAGAAGTCAGCAGTAGTAATGCCAGTCAGCTGCTGAGCAAAACCCCCCATATTTGCTGGTGAAATACTTTGTGTTTTACTAGTAAGGTAGGCATTGTCTGAATCTTTAGGCTCTATGCAAGTCCCCAAAGGCAAATCATACAAGGAGCCATCTGAGCTTAGGGAGATGCCTTTTCTGCTCTTGAAGCTGCCACCTGCCTCTGTAGCTTCAAGATGGACATCTAATGATGGTGTTACACCAGAGATAGTAGAATTGGTCTCTAAGCTGGGGGAAATCCTGAGAAGCTGAACCGGTCCGGAAAGGCAGCTGTCTGAGATATTGTTAAATTCTCCTTGTAAACTACTATTATTCTTAATCACGACCCTAGGACTGCTTTTTTCCTTATAGTCCTGAAGCCCTAGATTCATTTCAGGTGTCTTTAGTGTGTTGACAGCATAATTATCACCGGCTTTCCTCTTCTCCCCAATGCTACCATTCAAGCAGCCATTTTCAGAGGGCAACGTCAGGCACCCTCCAGGTAACAAACCCTTGGAAACCTCATTGGTCTGATTTTTGACACCACCCTTCAGTTTATGAGTGATATAGTCATATTTACTGAACATGAAGGTATGGTTACTCTTTGGTGGGGTTCTGCATCCAAAACCAGCATTCCTAAAGCTGCGAGGCAATAAAATGTCTTCTTTGGCAGAGCAGCTCTTGAATGAATAGGGCTTCTGTCTTCCATGGATGATATAACTATTGCTTCGAGAGCCCTGAATCCTGTACTGGCTTTCAGAATTTCCCATTCTGGATCTAGAGGAGCAAAAGATAGTTTCGTCATTGACATTCTTATCAAGTTTAACATAAACCTCTGTTTTAGTTATAGTACTTCTTTTGGTCATGAATTTAACATGTAACACCAAAGAGCAAATCTTAAGATAAGCAGTGTGAGGGTGATGGGGGGAGTTAGTGATTATGTTATCTAACCTATAACACATTTGTTTTGAATTCTTTGCAGTCACAAAGAGGTTTTCATATGCGTTTTTGCACAAACTGACTTTTCATGATTAGGAGTAGCGCCACATATATTTAGAGTCTCATTTACGTTACAGGTGAAGATGAGAAGTCCAGTTGTTTTTTTCCCACAGATGGTGTACAAGTGAAAACAAAAGTATTTTACATTCCAGAACGTTAGTGCTCTAGATTTTGTTTGTAATAAATTATTTCATGTTCTACACTTGGATGTGAGGATTTGCTGGTAATAAGTGTTTTATGGTTATACAGTAGAAGTGATTATTTTTGTGCCGTGAGAAAATGCAGATATTTGAGTGACTTAAATGTGTACTAGGCTTATTAAAATCATAAATCTTGCACTTGTCTTTTGATGATTGATTAAAAGCTAAACATTGCCTGCATTACTTGTGAGGCCTCTGCAGATCCCTACAAACATCTTGTAATAAATTCTTTTGAGGGCCCACCGTAGCATTTTAGGGGGTCTAAGCAAATTTTAAAATGAGGCCTCCAAAACACAACACTTATCTTACACAAACTACATGGTGGCAGTCATGGCCTAATGGTCAGAGAGTTGGACTTGTAACCCGAAGCTGCCCACTGCTCCGGGTGTGTGTTCACGGTGTGTGTGTGTTCACTACTGTGTGTGTGCACAGAGCACAGCACAAATTCCGAGTATGGGTCACCATATACTTGGCCATAGGTCACTTCACTTTCACTTTTTCACATCAGACTACTGTAAAGAGGACACAATGTAATTCCAATACGCATGTTCCATCAATGTAATTA
>JAZGTK010014731.1:0-13578 GCA_036877625.1 Ambastaia sidthimunki
TTATCCAATAAATACGCAATTGTGGAAATTTAACTTAGAATAAATTATTCATTGTGTAATGGCGTGCACAACCAGTCTGAAGATGCTTTTACTTATTAATTTTGACTGGGCTGACAGCTTTAAATCTTTGCGTCTGGAGGAAAACAAGACCTTCGTTGGATCTACAGTCAACATATGTTGAGATGTGGTGCTCATACAGGAGATGCAGGTTCAAATCCAGCACAGATCCGTCTGCATCCCATAATAGTAAGTGATGTCTAGAAAATAAATTGCTTCTCAATATATCATAATGTCACACTGTTCCTGTGTAAAAATCCCAATTCCGTGTTTGTTTTGTCTACATATCTGTCCATCTCTTCCAACTCTCTTCCTATTGGTCACCTCTGTCAAGTCTTCTTGTGATTGGAGAACACAAAGATGACATTGGAGACAGGCCTTCGCTGCCCTCTCAGGCTCTGCTGACTTAGAATCAGAGAGTCAGTGATTGTGATTGTGTTTAAAATGCTGTTCCAGTCTTTCAGACATCCCCCTCATCATCACCACCCTTGTTCTCTGTCCTCTCCTCCCCCCCGTTTCTCCTTTATTCACGGTGCTCCCAAATTAAAGCTAAACAAGCCCGTGACTGTCGGCGATGATTAAAATTAGCACAGGTTGTAAAACGCAGACGTGCACGAGCGTGTTGACGAAGTCTGTAATCATGCCTCCGCCCTTCTGTCTGATAACAGCTACAACAATCTACCAATAAGACAAACCAGAGAACTTCAAAACCTTAAATAAAAGTTCTGATCCAATCTCGCTATCTGCCTTTTTTGTCACCTCTCCACTTCAAATACCCCAAATATGGATTCACAAGTAAACAGCCACAAAGAGAGACGGTTTATTTTTCTTATCACACAGAGGAAAGAGGCAATATTTACCCATTTCCTGTCTCGTAAAACCTAAAGAGAGAGAGAAAGAGAGAGGGACTGCTAACTACAGCAACACTGATATGTCATTACCCTCCTAGTCTATTTCAGCCAATCACAGGCCAATCACAGGCCAATCTCATCACACCACTGCAGTAATTCAGTAATGTGTCTGTGATGAGATCCACCTCAGGACTCCACTCATCACAGTTGGGCCCCAATGAGAAAAAAACAACACAATCACGGGCCGTAATGCTGTTTCAACCCTAATCAGCTTCTGCAATAAAATTACTGGGAAAACAGATTGAATATGAAGCATCCGGCTAGACCAGAGGCAGCTGACTGGTGCTGCAAAAGTGACAGGACTTGGGTGCGAGAGCAACTGAGCATGTGCAAATTTCAGTTTTTGACTTTATGATCTGTAACTTAAAGTTGGCAGTGCGTGTAAAGCCTGGTGTAAAGTGATTCTCTTTTGCCAGACTGTATGATATGACCACAGGAACATCTGTAGCCACTGGAGGCTAAGCTTGGTTCACAATTGCCTGACAAGTCAACTATAACAAAAAGAGCACCTTGTTTAGGTCCAAAATCACACACACATTTCTACAACATCTCTGGCAACTGAAAACTTTTACACAAGCATCCACACCACTAGGTATAAGTTAAAGATAACTGCTAAATCAACCAGTGTGATATTAACCAAAAATTAACCAGCGTCCACTAAACCATGTGTAAAGAAATAAAATGATCATAGCAATCAGTCTTATTTTCTTCTGAGGTGTTGTCCAAAATAGAGTCATGAACTTCATGACCTTCCGTCATTCCCGTTTCTCCCGTCGGTGTCTATCATATGTGCCTTGATTGTGTGTCAAACGGTGAAGTCCCCCTTTAACAATCACACCTAACAATGCTCCCTGCAGCGCCTGTCTCTCTCGCTCATCATTTCTCTCTCTCTTTCTGTGGCTGTAAATAGAAATGTCTGATTGCATACTGTCTCTGGTGCTTTAAAACACACGCTATGAAATGCCACAGCTCAATCTAGAGGATATGTCGCCAATCAACATGTACAAAAATAAAAGGTCAAGAGGAAGGTGAGAGAGCAAAAAAAGAGAGAACGAACAAAAAAGCGAAAGAAAGAACAGAAGGACAAAAAGACAGGAAGAAAGAGAGGAGGGAAGGGAAGGTGGCTTGAGGGAAAGAAAGGAATGAAGGAAGGAAAGAAAGAAAGAAATCAGGTCACCGATCTGGTTACTGCGAGTGTTTAAATTTGAGTAATAAATCTGAGTTGCTACCCCAAACTTTTTCTACCCATTGCTACCCTCAATGCTTGACAATACCTGACCAGCAACCTGCATTACATTCAGTGGATAGAATGTAAATGGGCGAGACTGTGCCTGATACATACCCAGAAATGTTTAAAACTATTTCTGAATTAGGTCTTGCAGCTCAACAGACACCAAACAGGTGCAAAGAACTGCAAGGTCAGTTCAAGTCAAATAGTGATGGCTTGTCTACCTTTAAACAGTGTAAAGATGAAATCAGCATGTTCTCTGCAAAAGACCTGCTAACCTTGGCTGTATCTGAAGGGTGGAAAACGTCTCTGTGATGTCTAATCAGTGCAGATCCAGAATTAGGTCTCCTAAAACTGATCCCAGTTCAGCACTCAGATTTTAAAAAGTTTTAAAGGTCTCACAGAAAAGTTTCTTTGTGACAGTGATAATGTGGTATGTAGGCCTACAAAGCTTTAAATGGAAAGACTGGTAAGACTGAGTCTGACACTATCCACAAACACTGCAACATTCGTTAGTGTAGAGAAATCTAACAAATACTCACACACAGTTTCACACACGGCCACATATACCCTTTTTTTCTCCACCGGTAAGAGATTTTTCCATTTACACCTTTCATACCTCTATTGTGTTTCACAAATCAAAGCGACAGACAACAGCTCTCCTCCACCCGCAACCCTGCCACTCAATGAGATCCACAACTCTTTCTCTATCCCTCTCTTTCTCTCTCAGCTGTTATTGGCACTTTGCTATCAAATGAAATGGCACCTGATGAGCCACAAGGACGTTTGGAGAAAATTTGTACCTGGTGTAAAGTTGCCACATCCCAGAAAGACAACAGAAAACCAAAGGACTCATATTTAATAAAATATTTTTTTACTAAAAAATGAAATTCTTCAGAATTCTTCAGAAAGTCAGAATTTTCTGTAAAAAAGTTAGACTGGGTGAACTATTCCTTCAAATCCAGAGAGACAAGTTTGTATTAAAAATATTGTGTTTCTATTTTCTTCCCTTTTCAAGTTATGCTTTGTAGTGAAGTAGTATAAAACTTTTGCTCCTCTCAAGACAAACCTGTGTGTACCTCTCAATGGTGAGAAGTATCTGCCTCTCACCTCCCCCTCTATGTGTCCTTCAGTCCTCTGTTCTTAACACCCTGTGCTTGTTCTCCATCATTTCTCAGACTGTGTCTCTCACAGGGATTGCTCGAGGAAAAAACTGGAAAAGCAAAACAAGAAGGAACACACAACCGTCAAGCACTGCTGATTGAAACTGCAAGGTCACTCTTAAGAGCGAGACAGAAAGAGACTGTCTGTCTTGATTCTGTGGGGTGTGTATGTGTGTAGATGGGAATAAAAGAGAAAAGCTCCAACAGGTGGTTGATACATAGCTAAGCGACTCTTTAACCCAGGTGGCTTTAGGGCTCCATCCCCATCATCGCTCTTTTTCTTTTCGTCTGTCCTATTCGCACTGCACCTGATGTCCCCAAAGTTCCCTCCTTGGCCCTCCCCCACTTTACTCTCCAACCCTCCCGTTTAACTCCTCTGCCGTCTCCTCGCTCACCTCGCAGCTCGCCGCTCTTGCTGTAGAGTTCCCGCCGTTGCTCTCGCAGGTACGTGCTCATGCTGATGGCGTGGGATGAAGACTCGAACCTGCAAAAGAAGTTGGGGTCAAAGGTCACTTTGCAAAGCAGGGTCAAGAGCTTGTGGTTTTGTTAACTTAAAAAATTTTGTATCTCTGAAGAGGTTTTCTTTGATCAGACCACTCAACCTTGATGGCTCTAGCGATTCTTTGAGCTCTAAAGCTTTCTTCTGTGTTTTGACAAACAGGGCTATACACCATTCAGAATCAGCATACAACCAGATTAGGCTTCTAAAAAATATATAAATGTGGATGTTTCCAGAAATGTATTACTGTTGATAATATTTCCCAACAATACATTAAAGTACAACTACAGAGCATGTATTTAATGTGTATATACTTTAATATATGTGAACCTGTTTGTGAAATCCAGACTAAAGTCACAGGAGCATCAAAGTTTGATTTAAATTATTAATTTTACCATGATTTTAATCTTGGACTTGGCCTTACTCAGTCAATATTGAAGATAGCAATGTTATGTTTTCACATAATGTTCTTTACATTGTTTAAGATGATTTTATGTAGAAAACAGTAAATCACAAAAAATGACCTTAGCTGGGTTTTCATAGTCAGGTTCATATATTTTTTTATATATTAATGAATTAATGTATTAAATAAACATTCATTGAACAAACGATACTAGAGGAACAAATCAATTTTTAAATGCTTTAGATGCTTCCCCAAATAGGGTTTAAAATTTAGTAATACAGATATTAGTGTCTTTATTTTTTAAAACACTGATATTAACTTCCATCAACACACTTACTTGAACAACGACTGTTTGGGTCGGAGTGGCTTCTTCTTGGCAAAAAATGCTCAGAATTCTCACCAGTGCTGGCGTAGGACAGCTGGGCCGATGGGACTGTAGCGCTACGGGTGTATTTGACGTCCGGGTAGTCCATTAACAGCACCTGAGAGAACAACAGGTTCTGATTGACTCAACACTACTTTGATGAATTATAGTAAAGACTTAACCATACACATAGTTAATCGGTTAATCAGTTCGGGTAATTAGTTAATTCATGTTTACTCACAGCCCTGCACCTTATAAACTAAAGTAATCTGGTCTAGAATGACTGAACTGCATCAGTTAGTCGAAACTAATCTGCTTGTAGGTCAGTCTCAGGTCCATCTTTCCAACCTGTCTGTGCAACTTGAAACGCTTGCCATGTCTGCCAGCAAAATCCCATTAACTTTGATTAAAACACCACACACGGGTTCATAAATAACAGATTCGACGCCATCCATAACCATTAATGGGTTCTCGAACAGATGCAAAAGGACAGAACAGGAAATTCAAGCAACTTTTTTTCCAAATTAGCCGCCAATTTTCCAAACGTTCCATAATTTAGTGCCGCAATTTGCTTGGTCTGTTTCTAAAACTCTGCTGCAAAAAAGAGTGGAGATGGAATTAGGAAAGAACAGATGGAAATATATCTGACTTATAATAGCATCATTAAACGGAGATAAGAAGGGAATCGACCACGAGAGGAGGGAAAGCCTCATCAGCATCAGTCCCTCAGCCCAGAGACGAGCCCAATCCGACCAGCCTGTTACATTCCTGTCAGATTATTAATTACTAATGCCCATCTGATCCAGTAATCAGACGAGCCGGTCTCGTATGTAGACCCCCAACTTAATTACATGCCAACAGTGGCCTGATGAAGCAGTTTGGACCCACTACAGTGACTTCTGAGAGGAGAACATGGAATTTTTAAGGGAATTATCAATGAAGGATAAGACAGAGAGAGAGAGAGAGAGAGAGAGAGAGATTTCATGATGAAAACAGTATACACAGGAAGAGAGGCAGATGGAAACAGGTCCCCCAGGAAGTGACATCATTTTTGGGGAGAAAACTAAAGCCACAAACATCCATAAGTATTACCAATGGATTTCAAGAATTCATCGAGGTTTTGTCTTATGAGATGGCTTGTTGTATTCTGAAACATGTTTTATCTGTTGGCAGACCTTTATGTTGGCAGAATTTGTTCAAGCTGAACCATGAAATTGCTTGTTGTACATTAACAGTGCTGATTTTTTTTGTGTGGAAAGTAAGTGCAAATAAAGATTTACAGAAACACATTTAAGAGAAAAACACAAAGAAAAAGGCAAGGAAAAGTTGAAGACAGAACCCATTAAACGAACACTACGGCCAGGAAGAAGGTCACCTTTACTAAACCGCCCAAGCACCTCATCAGAGACACTTTCATCTCATTATAATGCAGCTTATTAGAATACCCTTCATTTTTTGGACCAACAAAAGATCTAGCGTGGGCAGAAGTGTTGTGTGTCCACTTTAAAAACCAAACGCGTAGGTGGAAAGAAACAGATTCATGGACAATACAAATAACCCTAGAATGAGTCTGGCAATGAAACATGCAGAACAAAGTGCTACACCAGCAAAAACATCTAAAAACTCCACATCAAAAGAGAAAAGCAGCGTCCCACTTATGAATTATGCCACCCATGGATGGACACGCACTAACAATAACCCTGTTTTACATTACTGTGAAGTCTTAGCATACTGTGAAGCCACACAGCAGGTTTTTTAAACATGAATGTGTGTCTTTATGGAGAAAAATGGTTCTAGTGATCAGCAAGTTTGTGCCACAAGCAAACGTTGGTTAATGCTATTTGGATCAGGCTGCTGCTGGTTGGGTAGTCCGCCAACATCTACCTGGTTAGTTATTGTGGTTGACTGGTGAATGGTGTACAGTAGCTGGATAGCTATATGGCAGTAGATGGATGGACCAAGTTTTTTGTAGTTTTGACATATTAGGATTGGTGCTCCAGACTGTCAGATTTTGAGATTCAAGTATAAAGATTAAAGGGTTTAACCATGTTAAAAATGACCTTTATGTGAAGGGAAGGAAAGACAAAACAAACAATCAAACAAACAAAAAGCAACATAACACTTTGTTTGATTACCTTATTTCCAGACCTGCATTGCAAAGGCGATATCGGAGGCCTTAAAGACTAGGCTGTTTAACAGAAGAGGGAAATGAATCAATATTCATGGCTGAAAATGGGCTTGGGAAACACAAGCTTGTGAAAAACAGCAAATAGCTTTTCACACCAGATAAAAAACACAGTTTACACTGGCTGGATTTGTGATGTTTAAATGCATGTGTGTGAGTCTCAGTAAAACCCACGTCTATTACAACATTTCAGTTTCTTTACAGCTCAAAGTTACAAAGTTCATGCAAAGAGTTTCGTGTAGATGCAACAAAAACCAAGAGTTAATATCTAGAGAATCTTAAAAACCTTTCTTAAAAATCTTTTCTTTTGAAAGTTTGTCATATTAAGGGCTCATCCTTGTTTTAAATAGCCAACGGCTTCAGCTGACAAAAAAACGAGGAGAGGCTTTCTCACCTTATTTAATTTAAACAAAAATCTGTTTTTGCAGGAAGTCTCATCAATTTTTGCAGTGTTTTCTCAAACAAAAGTTTGAGAAAATACACTAGCGTTGTATTAATAGCGTTTCCAAGCTAATGCATATGTAATACATTTCACTGGGTCTTTGAACTTGTGAGTGAGAAACAAGATAGTATTTATAATCAAAACATGGTCACCATTCACTTTCACTGCACGTTCTGCTAGAAATAATTCCTTTTGTTCCTCAAAAGAAAGAAAACGTGATATGGTTTTTAAAAGACAAAAACGGACAGTGACTAAATGCTGACAGAATATATTTTAGTTGAACTATTCCTTTAAGGCAAAAATTTGCTTTCTATGGTGAAGCGGCAGCTATGTCATATACAGTATGAACGCGGGCAGATCACAGATATGGTAGAAAGTATAAACAGACCTGTGGTTCTTTCTGATCATAAAGAAAACCTAAAACCTTCCAAAATAACATTTACCGAGCTGTGAAACTCTGTTGGGTTTTAAAATACACACTGCCAACTTCAACCAAGATCAATAACAGCAAATTGGATTGAGACTCTCGGAGGCTAAGCCTGTGTTCAGAGATTAAGATGGTTTGGAGATGGAAGTGCAGTGAATCTATCCTTTCTGACTGTGCTGTTGATCAATCAAAGCAATCGAAGAGAGAAAAGGGAGCTAGTGAGGACAGTGAAGTCACAGCTGTGGTCTAACACTAAGTGCACATTCTCTGACAAATTATTTTGTGGTGCTCATACGGGCAAAGCAAGTTCTAGTCTGGCTCGCGTCACGTTCCATTCCCCATTGTTCTTCTCATCATTTCCTGTGTAGTTGGTGCATATATCTGTAATATCTGCTTAAAATGAGATGAAATGATAGACAGATTTAAATCGTTCAAATTCACACCAGACAACCAATAACCTCTAAAAACAGAAGCTAAGCTCATCGGTGAACCCAAAAGCATCACTTAATCTCCTAACCCAGCAATGTTTGCATTATATCTGACATATTCCAGCTGAATGTAGACATTACACACCGCAGAGGGAGGCCAATGCTCGCAATATCTCATTAACATCAGGTCCTTAGAATTCCTGCTAGGAATACTCTGTATCCTCCAGCCGTTAGCGAGACCAACGTAACAAAAGAATGAATAATTACTATTGTAATTAACCAACATAAGAGAGACGCTTTTCAAAACAAACAATGTGTCTGGACCATAAAGCACAGAAAAGAACGCTGGGTTTTGAAACTGCTCGCTGTTATGATCATTAACCCTGAGGTGGAAGGCTTTCAAATCCGCCAGCGCTATGCAGGCCACAGCCAGTTACAATAGATCATTTAGGCTGGTACACAGCAGCTCATTTGGAGGCCACGTGTCTGTCTATCTCGCCGATGTGAAACAGAAACTCTTTGGAACTCCCTGCGCTACCAGACCAATCTCTGTCAGGGTATGAAATGCCTCACTAACGCTGTATAATCCAATTACTCTGAGGCAATGTGGCTTCAACTAAATCTAAACAAGTTGTCAAAGTGAAAAGTTTCTAATTTCCTTTTCTTTTTCCATCTCACGCTGTTGTTTCATTCACCCTCTTACCCATAATTCCTTGGGAGCAAAATAATTTGTATCTTTTTCACGACAGCATGGAAAGTATTGTGGCTCTTTGAAAGTCCCAATCAAATTTTTAAATTCTCCTTATTTTTGCAAGAAGTAACAGTTAAAATTTTTGTAATTGTAATTTCAGCAAAACTAGCACCACCAATCACATCTTCAAAATTTTATGATAATTTCAGACACATTTTCCGAACCCTCCCCACATTGAGCGTACAAACTGAAAGCCCCGCCCCAAACTCACGCCATTGGTTCAGCCAATGTTGATGTAACAGGCTGGTCAGGATGCTTAAACCAAGCAATGTTCTGATGGTACTGTACTGTATGTAAAATGAAAGAATGATACATCGAGGATTGTCTGTAATTGACAAAATACTTTAAGGCCTCTTCAGAAAATCAATATTTGCTTTATAAACTTCTAAAAAAAACTGAGAACAATAGAAAAGAAAACAGACAAGATAAAACTAAATTACGTTTTGTCTAAAAATAGACTGTAACACCCACAAACTTTTGTTCAGCGGTCTCACCTGAGCTACAGCTCAATAAGCCAGTTAAATATCATGTCTTCAAGTTCTGTCTATCTAGGACACTTGATGTCTTCTGTGTAATGGAAAGGTCAGCATGACTCCTGACTCTCACAGGAACAGACAAACTTGGGAACAGAAGTTTAGCTTCAAGACAGACAGAAAGAGATACAGAGGTCACATCCGCACTTAAAAGAGAATAAGAGGTTATGCCACACACATCAGGATGTGCTCTGTGTGTTAGAACATGTAGGAACCTCATTCTCACCCGAGACTCATAAGTCACACCTGGGAGACAAGAACTCACATTATCTCACACCATGAGACCTCGCAGCCCCTGGCAACCAGCCCACTCTGAAACACGCTTAAGACTTAAATAATCAGTTTCATCCAGGCCAGAAGCCTGGTCGATGTCAGTTGACTATGAAGAACCTGGTACTTTGTTTAGACCGTCTGATTATTTGTGTATTCTGTCTTGTTTTGTGTTTGCACCTGGTCTTTATATAAATCTTGAGGGTGAGATGCTACTTAAGGTCTGCAAAGTGCACAGCAGGGCCATGGCAACAGTTGGCAAGGCCTGGACATTTGTTACTGCTCTCTGCAGACCACTCTGAAGAACAAAATGAAAGAAAATACAAGGTCAGAGTCTGACTTCTCACCCTATTTGATGGAGTGATGACAACCCCATTTACTCGTTCCCCAGCAGAACAGCCGTTCCTCACTCTGTTCTCGAGTTTTGTCTGTCTGAAGATGCTCTCTAGCATGCCGTTATGGACATGGAGAAAATGATGCACTGAAAGAAATTAAATTTGAATTTAAAATTGTGATCATTCAGTTGTTTAAACTTGTAGAATTTCTTGCTAAATCTCTATTTTTTATTTACTTGCATTATGATTTTGACTATGAGAGCATTCCAAGCAACCTGTCCATGTTATTCAGAGCCCAAAGTAAAAATGTATACCAATAAAATAATTTAAACACAAATCACAAATGATAAAAACCTTATCCAGATTTCCAGATAGCGGGTTTTCAAAGACACAAACAGACACAAACTTGCACTAAAAGTCGACATTATCCAATTAACACATACCAATTAAACAGGCACTTGGTATGAGCTAAAGTGGATTATTCACAAAACTTCACATTCTCGCAACAAACAGTTAATAGCTGTAAACATCTTGTGTCTACTGCACAGTTTACAGTAAATTACTGTTAATACTACATTAAAGCTGTAAATAGTATTAAATAAGACTGAAAACCTGCCTGTATTAGCATATGGAGTTTCTTAGTTTTTTTATTTTAATATGTACAAGGTGGTTTAGATGTCACCTTAGATGATGGCTTCTGAATACCAACCAGCAGAACATCAGTCCAGAACCAACGTTTAGAAATTGTTCAGAACACCATGTTTACATCATTTTAAACTATCAATGTTTTAACTAATGTTTATCAGAACATGAGCTCCAAATATTTTCCAATGTAACTGAAGAAAACACTTATCTGTGCATAGTGGTTATGAGTTATGAATCTAAGGTCTGCATTTGCTTTATAGCGTAAGGACTTTTAACCAGTTATAGGTAGGTTAATAGGTTATTAGCTATAGCAATTGCAGTTCCTGTCTTAGAAAGAACCATTAGTTATTTAAGTGCCTAAGGCCTAATCTTCTTCACAATTTCAGGTTCTATACAATTACCAGGTTCTATATTTATCAACCAGTTACCTGGATCCAGTCTAATGAATGACCATGAGGGACTGACCTGCAGAACAGTTTGGATCTTGGCATAGACATCAGCCTGCTGAGCTCCACTGGTGGAGACCACAATCTTCTTCAGGTCACCCAGAACCACACTGTGCGCCTGGGCCACTGCGTTCAGCTTGTCAAACAACAGGTCCAGAAGTTCCAGCAACAACCTGCAAGGGTTGAGAAAGAGAGAGATTCATTAAAATGGATGTGAAGAAAGAAAGAATAATGGCTCTTTGTTTGATGTCAGAATGGAAATTTGGGAATGAATGATTAACAAAGAAATCCAGTCAAATTAAGTTTTGACCTGTCAAAGTCAAAATCTTTTCCCACTATTCCCATACAAACTAACAGACCACAATCTAAACCCACCCATGTAAGAAAAACACAACATCTACATTCCCAATCTTCTAGAGACCTCCCTTGACACACTCTATTATCAGTGAGTCTGGAAGTCCCTTCACATCACCCAAACTGGTCCATCCTCCGTTTCTATTGAACATGACACCAGCAGGGTGTTGACAGAGTTCCCCTGTTGGGCAGCACCAGCTGTTCACAGACAACAATTAGCAGCATCTGTCAAACTCTCCAGGTCCACTAGGAGGACCCACAGCTGTCTGACTGTTGTGTTAAAATGAGTGTGAGCCAGAGGAAAAAATCTGCGAGGATGAGGTTGGAGATGACAGCTTGACACGTGTTGTAATAAAAGAACAGTTCAACTGAACCTAAATGTATGTTTCAATGTGTGTTTCTGTAGCTCAACTGGTAGAGCATTGCGTTGGTAGCGCAAAGGTTGTGGGTTCGATCCCAGGGAATGCAAGTATTGATAAAAACGTATACCTTGAATTCACTGCAGGTCACTTTGGATAAAAGTGTCTGGTAAATGTAAAATGTCTAGGTGTGCTGGTAATGACTGAATCATTCAATGAGACCAAATCAAAACATTTATTCACAAATCATACATTGCTACCTCTCTTATGAATTTATGTTACATGATATTTATGTATATTTGTACATATTGCATTACTTATTTTATGAAATCATCAGTAATATTATAAGTGAATTGCAGGGAAAGAATTAACCAGATTCACAAAGTTAAATCAAAATGAACTCCTGTAGGCGTGTTATGAGAATGAATACATTTAATGATATATTAGTACATTTGTCTCAACACACACTTAAAACTGCTTTTCAAATGACCTGCAAACAATGAAAATCTCACTTAACGACCAAAGTTTCCAGCATAATACTCGCCGCTTTAAAAGCGAAACCTCCATTTATTTTATTGAAAGCATGCCATCAAAAGTCGGCAGCTACGCTCCTGCGCTTAGCACCTCTGAGGAAAGCGGAGGGCAAACATTAAACGCGGCAGAAAACAAAGCGAGTTCATTTCTGCCTTGGGTGAGGAGCGTTCGCTTAAGAGCTTTCATTATCTGTCTTTTCTTCCCCAGCTTTTGTTTTTCTGCGTTATGGCCGATGCTTAAGCACTTTTATGGATTGTACCGTTTCTGGAAATGAGGGAGGTATGAATGCCACACGAGAGATGAGAGCATTGATCCAGCCAGTCATCTTCAGGTAAAGAGAGAGAGGGAGAGAGAGAAAGAAAACAATGGAAACCAATCACACTTCAGTGTAAATGCCTCACAAAGTGGTTCCCTCGAAGATGGACAAATAGCTAAAGTAACTGTCACATGTAGTTGTTATATTGTATATTGTTTATCGACAACATGAAATTGAAGCTGAGACGTTTATGTTCTTGATAATAGTCTCTGGTTTTATTGTGTGTGATTTTCGATACAGGTTATTAAAGTAAAATCAGCTTCTTTCGTAATCAAAATTCAATGACACCAGAAACAGTCAGTAATGTTTCAGTAACGTTCAGAATGTTTCAGTAACGTTTCAGGACGCCTCATTTAACCAAGCCTGTAATATATTTTAGCGTTCGGATTTTACGATCTGCTAACATCCTGATGGACAACATCACGTTGTTTTCAGCCCAATATTGTGTTTCTGAAATGTAATTTCTGAAAGTTAAAATTGTGTTTAAATTCGTAGCTAACTAGGAACTAGCTAACCTGGGCTGGTTGTCCCGTGCCAGGTTTTCTCTCTCTGGTAGGCGTGGTCTGTGATCTGAGTGGTGGATCTCTTGAGGATCTGCTTGAGCTCGGGTTCCAGCCGCTCCATGATGGCTTCAATGGTCTCAGGGATCTTCTTGAGTTTGGCGAGAGCTTTGATGAGGATCCCCATGAACTCGGTGCTGTTCTGCTCTGGATCCACATCCAGTTGTTCTTTCATTTCCTGCATCTTACGCGCTGCACAAACACACACTGTGTCAATAAAACTACAGTAACTACCATTATGTCCATAACAACCAATAATTATGCGACAAATATGCATATTCATGATTCTAATATGCATATATAAAATCATCTTAATGCATAAAGATATATTAGTCATAATGTGTGACTAAGACACTCATCCTACTCAT
>JAZGTK010014732.1:0-13577 GCA_036877625.1 Ambastaia sidthimunki
TCTTGAAACATGAATTAAATGATGGGATGCTTGGCTTGTAGATGTTTGTTTATATATTACACCTTCATGTATATAACTTAGAAGATATGATAAATCTGTTTGTTTAGCACTCATTGGTTGTAATTTTGTTTAATACAGCATTAGACAAACAAACTGTTAGTAAATTGTTAACTAACTGTTAGTTAGTACATTCCTACAAAACCATAATAAAGAGAAGTGAATCTTTATCACCTCTCCTTTGCCATTCTTGTTGTTTCCATCTTTAACAGTCAGTTTTTCCAGCATGGCCAGCAGATGAAGTGCCTTCTCTGGTTGGAAGGTGAGCAGGTAAAGATCCACCAACAGGAAACAAACGGCCTGAGCAAACTTTTCTTCTAGGACAGAGAACACCATCAAGCCATGCCAAACTACACACTACCTGAAGCAATACTTTAAGTGCCCTAAATAAACTCCATAGATACTGATAACAATCTTCGTCTGCATTCTATAACGTACCAAAAGGTTCGAGAAACTGGTAGAGCTTCTCCCCAATGGAAATGGCTTCTGAATACTGTCGCATGTGGTAATGAATCACAGCTTGATTGTAGTAGAGGATGCTGTTTTCAACATCATCCAGACCATCAATGTCATCTGCAGCTGTATGCATCTGCAAACAATGAATTACCATCAGTACTCAAGTCAGTACAATTTTGCATTTCTTGAACAATTTTGGATCATTAAAACTGACATTTCTTTAAAGTGATCATCTTTACATTGAAAGTACACATTCATCCACACACATCTGGAACGTTCCTGGGTCAACATTTGCTGTTTTCCTTGAATGACAATCCTCATGGAAAGGAAGTTCCTAGTTTCTAACCTTAACCACGGCTAGCTTTTAAACTAACACCTAGCTTTTAAACTAGAGGGAAAAACATGTTGATAAAAATGGTTCTCAAACCTTTAGCTCTATGTCTAATACTAACATCAACACTAAACGAACACTAAAATCTGACTGGCTGAAAGGAAAGTAGTTTCAGGAGCAACAAGGATGTTGACCCAGGAACATGTAAAACTTGTTAGTTTACATCAGGTTAATCTAACACCTTTACCAGCTGAAGAAGGAAATGTAATAGCAAACCTGATTCTTTAAGGTCATTAACGCATGCTTCAGAGTGCTGGTCGTTGTTTGTCCACTTCTGTAAAACTCAGTCACTGCTTTATTCATTGCAATTTTATAGTCCTCCTTGTTCAGTTCTTGGAGGTTGTCAAGGTGTTTCAGACTCTCATCATAGCTTTCAGCCTACAGGAACATCACAAAATAACCTGTCAATGGTGATCACAAAAAACCAACACTGCATACAGATCAAAAGCTTTTATATATGAATTACAGTTATCTACCCTAAAGGCCTCATAAGCATTGGTTGCCATCTCTTTTTCTTGATCCGAGATTCCAGGAGATGAAGAGTTGTCATGTTTCATATCACCTACTTGCTCTGGAAACAGATGCAGTTAAGTGACAAATGTTTGGCTCAACTTATGCAGTATCTAAAGACAGCATTTACCACTATTATATAACTGCCAACTACAAATCCAACAGCTTTAAAAATTTAATACAAAATACCTTTGAAATGTAAGCAGCCGAAACCAATCCAAAATCCAATTACCAAAAAAATTACAACGAGCTTACGACATAAAGCATTATTTAAAACACATACTTGACATTGACTGCCTTTATAAACAGCATAAGCCAGTTCATTAAAACTTCTAGCTATCTATTCAGATGTTTGTTTTAATAACGGGCTACAGCATTGTAAACATAAGCCGGCTCCATAGTAATATAAAATGAAAGTAAACTGAAAAGAACTGTCTGTTTGTGAAAATCATGTTTACATTCACAGCAGCGCCCAGTAACTGCTGCAGTATTTATCAGTCTGATTGAATATAACAAACAGCGCTCACCTGAGCCCGTTTCAGCCATTCCTTCAAACGTACTGATATTTATCCACTTCCACAACAGCTAACGGTGTAAATAAATCCCACTATTTAAATATGTAAGAAGAAAGAACAGAAGATGTGTTTCTCCAAGGCAAATTCAGAATTCCGCCATGAATATTACCCATAACCGCCGCGCGGCGCGAGGGATTATTTTAAACGGCTCTCTGTGGACGCGATTGCCAACTGTCGGTGTGGCGGCAGAACAGCAGCGCTGCCGTCGATCGCGCTTTAATGATCGCTGCCTGAAACCTCTAGATGTCGACAGTCGACAGTGAATACCGTGCTCCAATTCTGTTAGTTTAAAGCCATAAGCCTACAGCATTTAAGAAATGCAATGTGCTTCTTCAGAAACTGCAACACACGAATGTGGCGCAATAATACTGCCACAGGTGTATATTACAACAGATTCAATCAGACCGATCCGTTTTATAGTAATTTAACTACAGTTCAGGTGTGATGTTAAGACATGGGCACCAGATTTATTCATTAAAAGCATGAATTTATTTGATTAGTAATTACTATGGGGCACTTGTAAATGAAAACCGTTGTTGACAAATTTTGTTACCATCAAATTGATTTGGGCTACAGAGTACCCTAACATATTTGGTATCATTTCCTATTAGGGTGTTACTGCACAAATCATAAGGAAATTTAATATCAACAAAATATAGTATAGTATATCAACAAAATAGCAGTAAGTTTAAATAATAGCAATAGATTTGCATATATATTCTTATATATAAAAATGTAACTGTATCTCATGATTACAGTTTAGAAACAGACATCTTTCTACATCACACACGGTGAACAGATTTATTGAATTGTTTTCTACGAGTTGTGCTACTAGGACTGAGTCTAATACCCAGAGAGGCTAAAAGCCCCTTTTTAATTGACATGAAGAGTGGAAAGGAGGAGAAAGAGAGAAGATGAGAAGAAGGGTTGTGATTGATGGCCTGGGAATTTTGGGTTATTCAAAGAGCCAGCAACTATGACTGATCCTCCTCTCAGGGCACAGGGGAAATTGGAGCATTCCAGAAAAATAACTCATTAGTCTTGAGTCAATTTTAGAAAAGGAAAATATCTCAAAGAAATCTAGAGGCTCTCAAATGCAAATCGCCAAATCCAAAGATTACTTAGAGGTTTGTTTATTTCCTTTGATAATGTGACGCAACTTTGAAATACCTCAGGTGGCCTAATAATTCAATTCTAATTGATTTTATTTATATAGCGCTTTTTACAATGTTACATTGCTTTAAAGCAGCTTCACACATAATACTGAGATAACACATAATACTGAGATATAATAATAATCAGTGTGAGATTATTAATAATCTCACACAGAGATATAATAATAAATGTGTCTGTTGACACATTTATCTCTGTTTGGTGATATAAGTATCACCAAAGGGCAGAAAGGTATCGTCTCTGGGGACAGTTCTGTGAATGTATGGGTTGCCGTGTGAGCTCCCCTGACAGCAGTTAGGATTAAAAACAGACTGCACATACAGTTTTTGACCAAACTAAAATTGCACAACACATTCAGGAAACTCACAATTGGCCAATTGAACTATCTGTGTTAGGTTATTTATTCCAATTCAGCATTGATTACTTCTACTATGTTTAGTACCTTTTGTTATTGTTTGGTTTACCTGGCAACCAGTTCTCCTCAACATATACAAAGACAATGATAGATCCATCTCAGGGTTCACTTAGTAATCATTATGTCACACATTCTAGGGAGATGTCATGTAATTTATAATCTGGACAATTATCTTGAGTGACTGTCATTTGTGAAGGAGTAGGAAGTCATTATGGGTGAAGGAGATGCTTTTATTGGGCTCAGAGGGCATTCAGAGACTGATGAGAGCTGGAATATGAATGCCAGCCTCTTTGATAAAGTGTTCCATTAAATTTGTGCTTGTGTGGAGACAAACAGCATCTCCTGTTACTGCCCCACAGCCAGGCCTGTGAATCTGCTACTGTAGGTACATTGTAAGATCTTCTGTAGTTACATGTACATTCTTTTTGTTACATTTGTGAATTGATGATGGGTTTATATTTACAAAAAAGGGACATTTTATATTATGTTATTCTGTTACAGTGAGGTTCAAATGTGTAAAAACACCAATGAAAATGTTTATTTTTTTGGATTTTTAAATATGATGTAATTCACAATTTGAGCAAAAGGTCCTTCTAACATGGACTTCATGTTAAATTTATATTTTACATTTATTCATTTGGCAGACACTTTTATCCAAAGCAACTTACAGTGAATTCAAGGTATACATTTTTATCAGTACTTGTGTTCCCTGGGATCAAACCCACAACCTTTGTGCTGCTAACACAATGCTCTACCAGCTGAGCTACAGGAACACTGTGCATGTTGGTGCAAAATCTGTAAGACTGATAATTGACTCAAAAAATAAATTGTGCACTCACCAGGATCATCTCTTTCTCTCTGGGATAAAAGCTACATAACAGGGAATCATTATTAATTGCTTTAATTACTCTTAATTGCATAAACACACTTTTTTTAGTTGTAGCTCGTCCCTTAAAGTCACTTTCCTTAACATCAGAAATTGATTGGATCAAGTCAGAGGGGTAGAAACTGCCAGACCAGTCAATATATGAGTTAATATAGTCCCGCCCTTGTGCTGAGACATATGCCATCAAGAGATGTTGTTTCAAGGGAGAGTTTAATGTGAACAAGTTGACATATATGAAAAGAAAAAGATGTGCATGGAGAAATCATTTATAATAAACACTGCAATATTACATAAAAAATAAGAATAGTATATTTTGATTTCATGGTAACTTCAACTACACATTCATTTCACCAATCATTTGGTAAAAATTGCTCTGAAATTCTGTAATATCACTTTCTCTGTTCAGAATAAAAATAGAATAAATAGGTTTTCTTATTCATTCTCCTGGGCTGGACATATCAGGGTCTCTATGCTGAGAAAGATGTTGCATTAGACAATTAAAAGACTCTTTTTTAACCCTCATATCATGGATAGCCCCGTTAAACCAACTTTTCTGATTGGTGAAAATGTGGAGAAGTTTCTACTGCCTCATCTCCTCTCCCTCATCTTCTCCAGCTCTACACCCTCAGAGAACTCAGACCTTTTTCATCTCAGTGTACCTGTTTGTTCATAACAGCTTCTAAAGAGATATCAAAAGAAATGCATCTGATATCTCTGATCTGAAGTTTGAGGCAATTCCTATTGTTTTATTTACAGTAGAAAAACAGTGTGTGTGAATGTGTGATCATATGTGTATGTGAAAGAAAGTTCTTTACAGTTCATACCTTGAAGTTTTTTCTGCACTGATCGTATTTTAAAAAATCATTTGCTGCTTCATTTGGTTCAGAGTCAATTAAGATTGACCCAACAGGGAAATCATCTTATAAGTCTTAAAGATTTTGTCAATTGAAATCCAATGAAATATGAAATGGATCTTGACACCTGTGGGCACATTCTATATTTGACTGACATAATAATTGAATTTAAATAGTAAGATGAATTAAGATAATGTACAGTCAGATTAAATAATAACTATCAAAGTCTTTGTAACACACTATACTGAATAACAAGAAAGAAATTAATGTAAACATTATATATGTGGTGTACCATCCAAAATCTGTTGAAAAAACACTAATGTGTATCTGTAATTTGGTTCAGATTTATTATTTTACAGAACTGTATTTAGCCAACTAGAAATTCAGATGCAATGAGCCACCAAACAGCTTTAAGAGAACTAAAGAGATCTTAGATATTTACAGTGTGAGTCAACCTGGTTCGAACCTCTGCAAAATTAAATAAGAAATCAATCCTTGTTCAAAATGAGAATATTTGGTTCCCACAAGAAGAGGAATAATACAGTTATTTTGGATAAGAAGTGTAGGTTGCATCCCACCTTGATGACTTGAATTACAAAAATGTATAATAATGACAGCTTTCTTTCACAAACCTTGTTTGCAACAATATATACTCACGGTCTCGGTCTCATGGTGTTTGTACCCCTGTTCCCATAATGACCTGACCAACAAAAAAAACTGAGATGGAAAATGCACGTCACTAGTCTTATGACTGTTCATTTACTCATCTCTGCACATCTTAACATCCTCTGGAACTACCTGACATGCCCTCCGGTCTGGTAACCAACAGGATGATTTAGAGAAGAGCATGATGCATCCAATCACGACTGAATTTGAACCAATGAGACAAGACTTCAAAATGTGTTGCATGTAGACCTTCTGAAAGTCACAAGCTATTTGAGGTTCAGATTTAAAAATTGTGAATTAGTTTGTGTGAACACAATTACAAACACACACACACATACAGAAAGATTAGGTGCAAACCAACATGGTAACTGAAATTTTATATAATATAGCATTTAGAACAATCATTGTAAAACTGACATTATTTGCACACTAAGCAGAATGTTCATCTTACCTCTGAAGATTTTGAGCTGTTTTCATTGTATCAGTTCATAAATGTTTAATTAGATTTTTTTTTATAAACGATTTATACAGACAGTGTTTCATTGTTGCAAAACAGCTGTACATATGAAGATAGCACAGAAAAAAATATATATACAATACATGGTAATACATGGTATTACTGAAAATATTGTTTTCCCATAAAATGTATATTAGAAATATTATTTAACGGTACTACGATTATGATAACATTATAAATACTATAAGTTACATATATAATATTAAATCAAAATAAGCTTTTCTGGTTTACATGAGAATGGCTCTTGAAAAGAGTAAATTTGTTAAAAAAAACACAAGGGAATTATATACTTATAGGAATTAATAATATACATGCAGAATTTGCAATAATATCATGCAGTGTACATTAGTGTTTATACAAATTACAAAACATGAAAGAAAGTGAAATAGTCAAGGCTGTAGTTGGAATATTATATTAAAAAATGATATTAACAGAATTTACAGAACCTATTACAATGTGCTATTATTAAAGTTTAAAAGTATTAGTAAAATATACTTTACGAGTATATTAATTATATTAATTTGTTGTTGTTATTACATTATGTAATGTTTTACATATCTGTATAGATAAAAGTAAGAGACCCAAGAAACTAAAGCCATTTGTAATTCTTTATACCATCCTCTTGTTTATGTGCTTCGTGGTCTAAAAATGAACACTGGATTTCGTGCATTCTAAATGCGCAAGTACATAGACAAACAGAGTGTGATGTCAAAGGTTTATCCTCCCCCACAGTCCAGTGGAAGCGAAACTGACAGACATGGCGTAGGGATGATGGATTCTTTAGTCACTTTCTTTCTCTTCAAGACAGATAAGCCTCATTTAAGCCTCTAATAAACAGCTTCGTTTGCTTTGAATCTGTCATGACCTGTAATGAGGTCAATAACCCACAAAATAAATGTGACTTGAATGATTCAGTTAAGAGTCAGGGACCAAAATGGCTCACAAAGATGTTGTTAAACAAGGATGCTTGTTATTTCAAACAATGATGTGTTGACTAATACATCAAATACATGAAAATTGAGGGTCAGTTTTTAAACATACAGAGATGCGATAGTCCAGCATTTAGTACTGGCTGACAAACTCTGTAATGAGCACCTTAACAAATCAGGAAGGTTGGCTTAATAAAATTGTAAATACTTCTGAAACATCATGCAAAAATAGGAGACACTTAACATGTGTAACTATATCAGTACAATTACATCTACTTCTAAACTAGTTTTACATCATTAGTTTACTGTCACTGTGAAGTTGTATATTAATCTAATATGGATTTATTCATTTGACAATAAAATATCTACTTACAGGTCAAACCTTCAAATCTGTGTATCAGTTTTATTACTTCTGTCATTTTTTTCATCATTTACTTTTTGTCATTGTTTTTTTTCTCTCTTTATGTGTTTTGTCTTGTTCTGCTCTGAGGACATGGTCTCCAGTGATGATTGAGATCTGAAGACAAAGCAGTCTGGAGATTCAGCCATTCATGTAATTCTACTGGCTGTAATGAGTCATGGTGGTCTTAGTCACTCACAGTCTTATTTCAGTACAATACAGTGACATGCTAGACCTTGACTAGATACTGACACTGGTGATGTCAAGATAAAAAGGAGGTGAATGTTCAGTAATAACTGGATGGAACCACTGTAGAGTGAGGTCTATCAGATTTTGTGCAGCACTTAGAAAAAGATCATTTACTTTGAAAAGCTATTTGATGCTGCTGAAAATTGTAGCACACACACACACACACACACACACACACACACAGAGAGAGTGTTGGGCTTTTGTGTTTTATGGGGACATTCCCCATAATGTTCCTTAGGTGTCGTGATTTTTATACTGTACAAACCATACATGCTATCCCCTTATGCTAGTTCTATGTTATGGTAAGTAGACTCAGATTAACAAGATTGGACAGTGGGTGCTTATATCTGATGAGAGAATAGACTACAGGTGCGGGTAATTAGTGCTTTTGTAAATTGGTGCAATGTGGTTGGCAGTGAGAGGGGCTTCATGATTGGCTGTGAGTTGAGTCTGGCACCTCTGGAGGTGTCTGGCAGAGTTTGTGATGCTTTACCCCTCAACCTTACCCTCACAGCAAGTTTTAAAAATATTCTGTATCATTTATAAGGTTGTTTCCTCATAAGGACTTAAAAATGCCTTCATAAGGTTATAATTTGGAGATGTATACACTGTAAGAGGAATACAGAGCAGAACTCTTAAATTTGTTTTCATCCCAAAAGTAGTAATACATAATTCTTTATATCAGTTTTAATTTTACTTAATCTACAGTGGTTGTTTCAGGAAAACAGAATGACGTTATTGTCAGATAGATAGTCAGACAGACAGTTATAGATAATCTCTCATTCAAGGGTGTGCCATCACTCAGATGTTGTCTAATTACATTACCATACAAGTGAATTAGACAGAAAGTCAGAATAGAATGACAGATGTCCAGTTGAGAAGAATGTAATTATTTTTATGAATATATTGGCCTGAATTTGTAACCAGTGGATCCTCCCGTCCTGTGTCTGAGTACTGAATGAGATTTCATCTGACAACAAGCGTTCCGGGTATATACAGTGCCCTCCATAAATATTGGTACAATAAAGGAAAAATTGCTCAGTTTGCTGTAGTGTCAACAAATGTTTGATGATTAAAAAAAAAGAATATGAGGCAAAAATACAAAATGTCAGATTGTGTTACTTGGCAAATTTTTTTATCAATTTGGAAGAACAGCAAAGATTCATCCTTTTATCTAATGTAAGCCCAAGTACTGGGACAATTGGTTTACAATTGTGTTTCAGCTGTGTCAGCTGTGTCCTGTTGCATTAACTGTTCAAACATTAAAATCAGAGAATGTGTTGTATCAGTTGTCCATAGTTTCTGCAGTCTGAGAACAAACATAATCCACAATGAAGATGAGGGAGCTGACTAATGTTCATTTGCCTCATGTTCATCCTTATATCATAAAAGATTGAGACCACAGCAAACAGAGCAATTTTTCCTTTACTGTTCCCATACTTATGTAGGGCACAATATATCATGGGGGAATCATATTTACCTAACCTGTAATGTAAACCTGTATATCAACTTTGTATACCAATTTGCTATTTCATCAGTTGCTTGATGAGCACTAATGACATTAGACAGAAATCTAATACATTTACACAGTCTATGTTACATTGTCTGTCAAACAGTGGCTGTGTGTGCAGGGAAGCACTGCGTGTTCGGCTTGCTTTCAGTCATGATTTGATTCTTCTGAACATAGTTGGTTTGATGCTATAGATTTTCTGCATCAAAAACAAAGACTATATTCCTATTCTGGGCTACTGAGAACAGCCATAAGAATCCACTCTTCAGTGACCCAAAAAATCTCCACCTCAACCAGAGCAGACAGCACCATAGCTGAAAACAGGGCTTCAAGTGTTCTACTGAAAATGTTCATTATAGTAGCTTGCATTTTACCATCACTATAATCTGTAATCAGAACTACAATTAATTTTGTATTTAGCCTCAGGACAAACAGTTTTTGGATGTGCTGTAACTTTTGCAATTGCTATAATTTAATTCCACATTGTGTTTGAAATCATGGTGTTACAGCTGAACACACACTAGCTCCCTTGGGCAAACACGTAACATTTGACATTATTTCCTCTGCAGACAGCTACGGTCCTTATCAACAGTGACAATAAATTGATAAATACATGAATAACCTCTAATAATGCTGCTTGTTAAATTGATTGTAGGGTTATGAGTCTTATTGTAGCTCTTGGGTTATTGAAATAATTGCTTCCTGTATCAGATCTCAAACTCACCTGAGGTTTGTAGTAATAAATCACACTGATGACATTGAACATTTTCTTTCGGTAATTAAGGTCAAAATAAATATGGTGATTTTAATAAAAGTATTACACAGAGAGATTTATTAGGACTATTTCAATATTCTATACACTGGAAAAGAAGATGGCTTCATGTGGTAACAACTGGTTTTATTGAAGTCAAAAACAATATTTACTAGGTTAACCCAGTTACCAAAATAAAATATCCACTAGCTCTAACTAAATTAAACTATTGAAATTGTTTAAAAAAAACTTTAAAAGAGAGAGATCTATAATGTTACGTGAGATTTATTGTATTGTATTGTATGTATTGTATTGTATTGAGACACACACACAAACATATTCACTTCCTGACTCATAACAGGAAGCGATTGTTTCCGAGGCTTGATTAAACCCATGTGACATGTGTCCGCTCTGTATTACCAGAAATCATTGTCCTGTTATTCATATCTCCCCAGACACGTTGGCATTTTTATGCCAGTGAAAACACGTTTCAGTCCACAGATTTGCACTGACTGAAACACACCTGACTTTTTGATGACACTCCTCTCTTCCTCTATCCAGCTGGCATGAGAACACTCAAGGCCTCAAAAAACATTCTCACACACTTCTGTTTTGCCTTTGGTCTGTTGGTCTCTGTCTGATTGTCTTACTATCTGCTGATATCTATTTCTGTCATTTTCTAGGACTGCCAAAGAACTGCCTGAAAGGTTCAAGAATTACATAATACAGTATGTTATACATGTGATCATACATATATGATGTATTTCCTTCTAGAATATCAAAGAGAAGAAGCATGTTAGACATAAGTCATCTGAAGACCATATTACTACTACATATGCTACTATATATATGCTATATATATATATGCTACTACAATATATACCTGCACATTTGGAGTTTGGGGAAACGCAATTTCGGTCCTCTGTGTAATTACTGTTACATGGTCGGATTGACAATAAAGTTCACTTTGACTAAAGTACACTGACTTCACTGATCTGATTTCCTAAGTGAGATGTGCTTTATATGGGTGTTAATACACAGCAGTAGTGTTGCGTGTTGTCCCTTGGATTTGTAGGATAAGTGTTTTTTGAATACAACACCCAAAAGTCCTGAAAGTAAAAAGTTTGTCTGAAATGCTGCTTCAAAAAATCATGTCAAATCAAACTAAAGGTTCTTAGAATCTGACTTTCTTAAGAGATACAATTCTGTGTTGTATATCATTTCTTATATTCTTATCCTTATTATTCTTTACTAATGTTAACATATTCAGTATATATAATTATTTTTCCAAATATAAGCTTTATTCTATCTTTAATTGTATTCTGCATTACTTATATTAATGTTGTTTAATCTTATGTTGGGTTTGTATTGTTTTCACAAGTAGAGATAAGGGAATGATCTCCATCCCAAGGTGTTAAATAAGTTTTTCCTCCACAAATCATCTAAATTTTTAAGTCAGTCTGCAGCAGTATTTCCCAGCTGGTGTTTATAGAACACAGACCCTCATTGGGGCTAAGCTAAAATACATGTCGCTCTATTCAAGCAGCTGGAAAATCTAGACACAAAAAGAGCCACAAGTTGTAAGAGCCTGTGACATCACTTTACACTCCCAATCACTGCTTGTGTTTCAAATCATATTAGGTGGCTCTCACAAAGTCAAAGAACTCTTAATTGCCAACCTCCACAGCTCTCAACGCTGAAACGTTTGTCACATAATTATTGCACTTGAAGCCGTTTATATGAGAGTGTCTTCTCTAATTATGACTCAGAAAAGTGTTATTGTTAATAATAGTGTCAGAGCACATGTTGCATCAGATTGTTGGCTTCAGGACACAATTAACAAAAGGGCAAAACATACTCACACATCTGACAGGTGAATTTGAAGTATTGTCAATTAAACACTTCAATGCCCACCCAACAACCACCTCAGCAATGCTCAAAAACACAGCAACCATGTAAAGATGAAAACATGGAATACATCATACATAAATTATAGTCTAAAGTACTACTATTAAAGGTGCCACATATCATATAAAGTATGTAGCATTTTAAATTTGTTTTAAATATCTCACTGGACACTGTGTCCAAATCAGGCACAAAGTAATGTATACACACACAATGTGTCTGTTCACACTGAATAAGTAATCAGGTCTCACAACACTTTCCTGGCCAATCACAGCCTATATAATAATTAATAATTAATACACAGCTGTGTGGAGCAGGAATTTCTTTTTAGAAAGAACTACCATAATTTATTTATTTTCATGGAAATTTAAAATTAATACACTTCTGTGATTTAACTGCAGATGTTTTTAATTTGATTTTAACAAAATGATTGATTAAATTGAATTACTGTGTGCTATTCACATACCACAGAAGGCTCTCCCAAAAGGAATCTTTCAAGAATTTTTTTTTCATGAAGGGATCAGCTACCCAGACATTGTCAATTTTACATTCAGGTTATGTTATGAAGTTTGATATTTATCTTGTACTGTATGTGCACGCTGTAAATACCTTAAGAAGGGCCACTAGCAGACTAATGTTGATGCATCAGTTGTTATAAGGGATTCTACCTCACTGGTAGTTTTAAACACAATTAAGACAACATTACTGTTATCTATCAGACCTTTCACTCTTTAATACTCCCCTGTGTGTTGGTGGTTGTTTCTCTGTGTGTCTCCCCCCTCAGGGACACTTTGGTGTTGGTGTTGCTGGAATCACTTCATCACCTGACAGCCTGGCTGTGTGATGAACAATTGAAGAGTGCTCTGTGCTTCATTAGACTTCACCATATCTCTTAGCTCTGGGACACATTAGATGATTTTCTTAACTGATTTTGAAATTGTGGCATGTTTAAGCTATAAAAGCATGTAACATTCGGTTGGTGAAGCTGGTCTTCAAGTGTGTGCCATCCTTACTCTCTTTTTCCTCTCTGGGATCAACAATCAACATCTTTCCTCCATTGTGAGTGAGGGTTAACTAGAAAGAGCATAATACCCATAATTCATTGCATAATAAAATTGCCTTTGCAGTGAGTATGAATGGAAGTCAATTCACTAATATGAATCAGCCACTCAGCATTTTTTACAGCCGAACAACAAAAGCCTACAAGATTGTGCAAATAAGGGGTGTGGCCTCAAAATAAAAGCACTCAAGGTGCTCTAGAAATCTAAAAAACTATAAAACTGCCTACATTTGAACTGCCTTCACTTTCTGTTCTGGTCAGATATATGTTTGT
>JAZGTK010014735.1:0-13575 GCA_036877625.1 Ambastaia sidthimunki
GTATTGCCATCTCAGCTGAGTCACCATAATTATACCGCAATATAATATGCGACTGTGAATTATGCATCGCTTTTAAAGGCAGCTTAGGATATTTTTTGTGCTGTAAATAGACAGGACTCACATTACATTACATAAGTCATAATAATTCCTGGTATTATAATACCTGTGATTAAATAAGAATGCATACTTTATGCTTTATACTTTATGCATACTTTGTCTGTGGCCATCTTCTAAAAAAGACTCCTAGAACGCAATGTCTTTCTGTGGCCCTCTGCAGAACCGGCTCCAGGGCGCCCCCAGCCTGCTGATGCTGGCACTGCAACAGCAGCTCAGAGAGTTGAGGGTGGACACAGAACTAACATGTATGCAGAATAGAGAGGAGGAACCAGACAGCCCAAGTGCATCCAGCTCAGGTGCTGCATGACTCATTTATCAGTTTTCTGAAAAAACGGATCTGAATATTGTTTATTCTGTTATTTGTATAAGGTGTGCTGGCTTTTTTATTACAGAAAACAGACAGATGTTTTGAATGAGGTCTCAAAAGAATTCAACTTATTTTGATTTCTCAGGGTTTTATGATCAAAGTGAATGTCTGTCTCCTCCACTGCGTACTTGTTCCTCTCCAAACCTCGCTGTCTCCTGTCACAGGCCCAGATCTGTGGGTGAGTGTCTCCTTTAATTCTGTCTCACACCCACCTTCTGTTTGTACTCTATCAGTGCATTTATTCCTAATCTCAGTACTATGAGTTATTGTAACCAATTACCACTGGTTATTGACACTAGATACTTGCTAAAGCTGTTACTATTGCTCTAAACTGGGATTAGGGATTTTCAACATCACACAATGAATTACCATAAATAATAACACTCGATTTTCCCCAAGAGAGCATGTGTTTAATACCACAATTTTTATAATTACATTTATTTAAAAAAATAGTTTAATAATAGTGTTAAATAATGAACATGAAATGAATGTATTCATGTATTGATAGATGCCTACATGCTGGACTGGGGGGGTCGTATGGAGTCCACAATACAGACCAGCCTGCCTCGCTCATTTTCTGCCCCATACCCCTTACTGGAGGGTATCGCTGAGGGAGTAGAGGAGGAAGAGGAGGATGAAGAAAGCACTCAGTGGGATATGGTTCAGATGATGGACGCTGGTTCCTTGGCTGAAGAGGATGGAAGCCTTACACCTGAGCTGAGCCTCATTGCAGATACAGAGGAAAATCCCACAGTAAAGATAGATGATGGCCTGACAGCAGAGGACATCCAGCAGGCCATACGTGTGGAGACATACATCCTGAGTCTCCTGCAACGTCGTCATCTTAGATCTACACCAGAACTCAACTCTGATCACAGTCTGTGGCAACACCTAGACCCATACTCGCCAAGTTATTCAGACCTTCCACACAATCAACCAGAATGGCAGAAATGGGCAGCTCTCTCAGAGGAAGAAAGCCAGGAGGAGGCACAGGAAGAATATTACATAAATCTACCTTCTGCCCAAGCTGGACCAACTTCTCTGGCCAGCAAGGAGCCAGAATCCTCCTTAGAGATGGATCAGTATGGAGCATCCTGCAACGAGGAAGCTGACTCACCTCAGCATCAGTGCTATCTTGAACACCACCCCACAATGTCAGACACAATAAAACCACACGTTCACACCTGCTGCAACCAGACCTGCTCAGCTATGTCGTCAACTTCTGAATCCTGTGATCAACAGCTGCCCTTTTCTTCTCAAGAATGGGATCTTCTTCGTTTTCTAACCAGAAGAGATTCAGGAGAAAGATGGACATCTGGAGCAAACAGACACACCAACACAACCAGCAGCTCTCAGTCAGAGGATGGTTCTTTCTCTCAAGAATGGGCCACCCCAGAAGAAAACCAATATTACACAGTGGGACAGGACATGAGCAGACACCCTAGTGACAAATCTTATACATCCAATCCATCCAAGCCACTCTGGTGCTCCTCAGCAGATCTCAATCAAGAGGAGAATGACAACTTCTTCAGAGAGGAGGTGCAAGAGATCAGACACAACCTATTACCCGGTCATACTTTTAAACACCCTTGCGTTCAGTTAATGGAGCAGGATCAGAGGGTTGGAATGGAGTTGGAGACGACAGATTGTTCTGACTCCAGTCTGAGCGAGACATTCTCCCACCAGTCTGGAACCAGTTCAGTGTCTAGTGATTCAGATGAGAGTGGAGGGCTGGTCTGGCCTCAGCAATTGCCTCCTCGCTTGCCCCCATCCTCCTCTTCCTCCCAGAATTCCCCCAACGCTGTGGTCAAGATTAAAGCCTCTCATGCACTGAAAAAGAAGATTATGTGTTTTCGCTCAGGCTCTCTTAAACTCATGACCACAGTGTAAATCTATCACCAAATACATGATGAACATCTCCCTCTTTATAGCATTTGACCATTATTATCATTTGTGTTTTATTATTTATTAAGTTAATTATTATAAAGTATCAAGTCTTGTGATTGCTAAACAGAAATTCTGTTCAAATCATATTGGATGGATGTAAGGAAGTCATGGATCTCATAAATATAAACATGTTTATCTCATAAGAAGGAAAAATCACAGTTAAGATCTCTGTATTAACTTTTTATGTGATATATAAAAAGTGTGATAAAAATTTCTCCTACATGGCAGTGAGATTAATGGAGAACATAACATGCTAAATCATCCCAGATTTTTTTTTAGAGTTGCTGATTACTAAAACATATTTCTCATTAAATGTAACCAAGTCATATTAGCTGTACATTGTACAATAATTATATGGCTCCATATTCTTATGTATTTCAACAATTGTCTCATTTGAATCAATTCTTATTTTTCCTAAGCAATTTTAAGAAAAACATCCGAGTTGACACTTACATGAAAAAAACAACTGAGAACTCACTGAGCAATAAATTTTTCCTCTGGGATTATCCATGAAATTAAAACCCTTTTGTGTTCTAAAAAACAGCTAGCTCATAAGGGTTTGAAATAACTTGGGTAAGTAAATGATTCTTATTAATATTACAAACAATATTGCTTTGCCTGCTATGTCTTGTGTTTTTACTATAGTTCGCACAGTTCATGGGTCATTCATGTTTAAATGAAGCTCAATACACACATATTTTGTAGCATGTTTGTTAAAATGCATTTGTAGAATTGTTATTTCATTTTTTACATTTGTAACCTATTCGTATTTATACTTTGATATTAAAGATCAGCATTATGTGGCTTATTTATATGCACCATTTAGGTGCATTTGAGGACTGTAATAATTCATTTTTTGCTGCTACATACTAAGACAAACTCCCTTACCTGTGACATATATGTAGAGTGGAGGGGCCTACTCAACACACCTGTAAATACCTGTAATTGTGGTGTGTTATTAAATATGGCTTGCCTGCATTTCATATTTCATCAACTTTAATATTTCACTGCCACAGTGTATTTATAAGAGTTTATAATGTTTGAAACTGTTTCTGTTTGTTGCATGTTTTTAATAAACTGCTTTTAAAAAATTGTGTGTATGAAGTGTGGGAAGCAGCTTTTCTTTGCAAAGCGAAAATAAATTTCTGTGAAAGCGATTGTCCGTTTGTCCACGGGACTTCAAAAACAATTATAAAACAACACATTGTGTTTTAAAAACTTACTGCTTTCAATAGAGGGCAAGTGATGGTATTGTGGGAAGTCCATGGAATGAAATTTAAATGACTTGAACATAAAAAAGCATAATGTATTGATATTTCTTAATGTTATTAATGAAATGTTGTATAATACAGTTACCAATAACAAAACATATACACAGTACCCTAACATCCAAATATTTATCTCTATTATTTCATTTTTTCCATATAAATATATGTACTAAAGATTTTACAACAGATTTTATGTACAACATGCTTTAGGTTAGCAATATAATATAACTGATATAAATTGTATATAGTCACACACTCAGAACTACTACAATATGCCCCGTAAGTTACATAAACACAGGAGAGGTTAAATTCATGGCTCAGTTTTTTGTATTGTTCTTAGTTGCCATGGAGTGCTGATATATTTATTTGCCTTATGATGCCCTGGCAGAATAAAATTGCTGTGACAAGACAAAGGTTGCTACCTTTCTTCAGACTTCCTAATGGTCTTGTAACATTATGTACCTGACAGTATTTAGACATGTTAGATAAAAATGTGGATAAAATAACAGTAAATCTTCTGTGTTTGCAGATCCATGAGGACACCGGGGATACAACGCTGGGAGAACCACAAAAAAAAACAGTGTAACACAGGACTGATTCTTTCTTGTTCAGGCACACAAAACATGCTTAAGAACAGCAACACCTATTCAGACAACTTAAAAATGGAAGGTGCGTATTGCAATGTGTTCCATCCCATTTAAGACATAAACAGACACAAGAATGCTGACGTTATCACCTATTCTACTATCTTCAAATTATTTCGTCACTAATTCATCATTAATTTAAAACTATTTCTATTAAAAACAAGAGTCATTGTGGTTAGAAAGGTGTTGCACACAGGGTCTATACAGGCTACATGTATGGTGCAGACCATCATTTTAACTATATTTACATGTAAAATCATACCCTGGAAAGAACATTAGAACAGAATAGAACATCCTTGTTTTTCCTGTCACACAGAGGAACACACAGAAGGCAGTTTAAACAAAGTTGCTATGGGTCTGAAAAATCCTTAAATTGGCAACACTGACTGAATGACATTTACAGCTCAAAAAATGTTTCTAAAATAGAATGCAAAACTACTAAGACGTCTTAATGGCCAAAGCATTTTTTTTATTATAGTAACAAGACTGTGTACTTAACATCTGTAAAAAAAGTACAAAAAGTATTACGAATGTAACCAAATAAAAACAACATGAAAAAATATAGCATTTTTTAATTTAAATTGTTGATTAGTGCTATTTTAAGATTATAGCAAAATGCTGGTATAAGCAAATATACAAAATATAAGTACTTTGAGAAGGAAAAGATACAGACTTCATTATGTCATTCATGGTACATTACAGGAGTGGGGGCTCACTGCTTCTCCAGTGGGTTGGTTTTGCACTACAGGTGTAGTTCTTCACCACGAATTCCAATGTTAATTGAACAATTGTAAAACAAACATTGTAGTTAAAATAATGCAGACTTGTGGTTTTAACAAAGGCATATACCATTTCTTAAGAACCTTGGAGTTCTGTAGGTCTGTCTTCAAAGGTTTTAAGTTACGATTAAATTAATTGTATTTTTGTTTCCAGAACCCCAATTGTTTGTGCATTAATGTTCATGAAGCAAAGATGGATAGAAAAAATCATGTTACAGTTGACAATTAAGATGACTGGGAATGTGAACTCTAGGCATATAGTAACAATTAGTTTAGATCTGAGGGTTCATGGGGTTTCTCCCTGCAAGTGTTGCCATCTGTAGCCATTTTACTGCTTGCTGTCATGTTTATAGAACTGGGTGGTGCCTCGGTTGCAAAGTGGAACACGTTACGCAGTGAGCTAATTAGATTTTGCTTGAATCCACGGCTGAGACACACATACAGTAGAGGATTCAGGCAACTGTTAATGTAAGCCAAGCAGAGGGCTAGCACATGAGCTAAACGCAGGTTAGCTTGTAATTGAACCGATTTGTAGTATATCAATTGAAGGAGGTCTATGATGTGCAGAGGAATCCAGCACAGGAAAAAGCTGAACACCAAAGCAAGGATCACACGCAGTGTCCGCGATGCCTTGTCATTGCCCCTCTGACCCTGCCCGTACCTCGTTGCCTGGTAAACCTTCCAGTGGCTAACACAGATGATCAACATCGGTAACAAAAAAGACAGGACAAACCGGGAAAGAATCATAGCCCAGGCGTGACCAAGGCTATGATAAACACCTTCGCACAATGTTTTGATACCGTATTTATTTTCCGTCATGTGGGCAAATTGTGGAAAGCTACCCAAGAGAGCCAGTATCCAAACGGCCAAGCAGGCCCACCGGGCTAGCTTCAGATTTCTCCGATTTTGGCACCACACGGGCTTCGCCACCAGTAGAAAACGGTCCAAGCTGATAAAAACCAGAAGTAGAACACTGCTGTACATCATCACGTAGAACAGACCATGTAGTAATTTGCAAGCCAGTGGTCCAAAAGGCCAATGCTGGTCTTGAGCAATTGGTACCATCAGCAGAGGCAGAGATAAGCAACACAACAAATCAGCAATGGCCAGATTGAGAAACCACTGTGCATTGACAGAGTTTGGCATTCTGAACGCGGTCACCCACACCACCAGGCCGTTGCCTGGGACACCCAACAGGAAGACAATGCTGTAGCAAATAAGAGAAAACCAGTGCCTTGCACTTATCACAGACTCTGACTCTTCAATGTAATACGGCACATAGGAGCAGTTTTCTGGCTCACAGTCAGTATTATTAAAGTCAAAATATAAAAAGTCATCGTCCATTTTGGCTGTGAAACATGCAGAGAGAGAAATGAATGAATAAAATGTACAATAACACATGGCAAAGCACATCACAATTTGAGAGTTGTTTTATTGTTCATGTGTTCACAGATTATTAGTCAGAAACTGCTAATAGAATTTTTAACGTTTACTTATGAAAAAGTGTTATAAACAAACAGCTATTCATAAAATTATTAAATTGTCATTAGGCAATTTTAATGTAAAAAAATATTATTAACAATAATTAATAATATAATAAACTAAGATATTAAGATACAATAAGTTACCGTTCTGATCCTGTGAAGATTATGAATATATTAAAATCAAAAGACCAAAAAATTACCTCTCCAGATTTGTAGTTAGGTTGTGTGTGACACTAGACGCATTCAGCTTGTGTTTAACTGTGAAACTACGACTTCACCAGGAAACAGTCGCAAAATATAATGACAAACTTTTTCTGTAATGATGTGTAGGCATTTTTTTTACATTTGTTTCTCTGTGCAGAGTGTTGCTTTTATTTGTGGAAGTACACTTTCATTTCTTGCATTCTCAATGATTTTAACATTCTTACATTAAATTGTAATCGATTGGATTAAACCTTTAAACATTTGTTACTACAATTATGAAGAAATAATAAATATGCATAATTAATAATAATATGCATACAGTATAATTGCTGTTCAGTGGCATTTCATACATTGGTTTACATGGATTTACTCTGAGCATAGCTTTGGGCAACTCTTGTTGTATTTTTGGGTTAGTTTAGATGGTTGTGGGTAGTCGACTTAGATTACACCAGTGTTTATTCATTTATTTGTTTTTATTTCTGTTTAGAGGGGCATTTGGTTACAATGCAGTTAGTCATTACTGTAATATATCAACACAAAACTCTAGATGAAACAACCCAAAATTAAGTTGCAAATAAACTTTGGTTAAAGTGTTTACTGTATGTTCTATTAGAAGAATTTACATCACTATGAGCACTCTGTTTTAAAGATCACCATGTTTCTTCCTGTTTTTAAATATGCTTAACATGAACTCTCTGGTAGTGGGAAATGGGGAAATGCTGAGTTTTACATTTAAAAACACAAGAAAATGGACTCCTTATATTTTACATTCTGACAGCAAATGATTAGACAAGATATGCTTTCTAAAATGATGAACGAAGGATTGGTTAAAAGTTGCAAATTAAACTATGAATGATTTAAAACCTCTATAACAAACTATGTGAGCTATTTACAAAATTAAAATATATATTTTCAAATACATTTCAAACACAGTCATTACAAGTTGTTTTTTCTTTCCAGTCTTTAGTAAAAGTCTTGTGGTGAGGTGCAAGATCTAGGACAGCAGGGTGTGTCACAGTCAGGTTTGTCTGTCAGCCTGTTTAAATGCCTGTGAGCTGTTATTCACAAACACATCCTGGAGTCATTTTCTGACAAATCTTTTGATCAGACAGAACTGCACAGGTTTAGCAGGTAGTTTGATCCTCAGAAGTGGGCGGGGTCAGTGGGTGGGGATCAGTTTAGAGCTGGAGCACTCTCTGGAGGAAGAGTGGGGGTGCTGTCTCTGAAATCATCTGTCTGAAGATCTGCAGAAAAACAAACTGTTAAAGTTGAACACTGCTCAGAGGAAGTTTTAAATTCTGATACAGAATGTGTTCATAGTACATCAAGCCCTTTGATTTTCAAGCAGTGATTTTGATTTTTCATGATACAATTGAAGGAAAAAACAAGAGTAAAGAAATCATTTTTATAGGACATTTTTAACAATACCTAACAAAGAAGTGGTCTGCTGGTGGTTTTCAATGACAGAGGTCTCTTCCTCCTCCTCCCCCCAGTCAGCAATGTTAGCAGGTGGGATGCACTGTTCCAGGAACAGATCTTCATCTTCATCAAAGTCCATGCCTTCTGGGGGCCAGCGAAGCTCACCACTCTCCACCTCACTAACGTCAGTAGGCTCCACCACAATAGATGGTAGACGCTCTTTTCCCTGTTGCACACAGGTCAGAGTCCCCGCAGGACCCAAAACTACTTCCACTGGATCTGGGAAAATCTGCCAAGAAAAATTAAATTCGGGTTAATTTTAATGCATTAAATCGGGTTCTGTTTGAGTCTGTTGGGCTGAAGTGACTCAAGAAGGTTTAATATTACTGTGAATCTGTTGGGCTGAAGTGACTCAAGAAGGTTTAGTATCACTGTGAATCTGTTGGGCTGAAGTGACTCAAGAAAGCTTAGTATCACAAGAAGCAATGAGATTTGAAGTTATCCATGTGCCACCATATTTGATTTTAGTTTTATTTTAGGAGTAATATCCACTTTGGTTTTGACTTTGCTAAACAAGTTTAAAATGTTTATTGTTTTCTGTCATAATTTTATTTTATAAGTTATTTGTTTGTTTTTAGCTGAATAAATAAAGTAATTTACTCCTGGGGTGGCATGAGGGTAAGTAAATGAGAGTATTTTCATTAATTTTCATAAACTGTTCTTTTAAGAAGTCTTAATATCAAGGTAAAACAGTGCTAAAATCAGCGTTTCCTGTTATCTCTGTAAAAAAAACCACTGAGTGGAAATATGGGTTTGTGCACACATACAAAATGTGGGTTTGTGCTGATAAAATGTTTGATGCATCACATTGCTGATGCAACAAGTAGCGTTTAAATCCTCAGTTCACTAGTTTAAAACTGAATTGCAAAATCAAATCTCTGTCATAACCCCATGTTGTTTCAAACCAGTAAGATGTCCTTTTTATTTTATGAAACATAGAGATAATTTAATAATTATCCAGTTCAGTGAAATGAAAACAATTAATGTTTGTTTTCTGTAGTAGAGAAAGAGCCATAGGAGTTTGGAACAACATAAGCGTAATAATGAAAAAATTGGTGAACATTTTTTTGTGAACTATTCTTTTTAATCTTAACTTAAAGAGTTTTATGATGACTAGTAATGAGACAGATAGATGGATGATAGATTGATGTGGTTTACGGAGCTTCAAAACACTTTTCATTGTGTGGTGGAGTTTAATTATCAGAATGAAGTGAATTAAAATACAGAAGGAATGAAATTCCACTTCACAGCAAAGACAGTATAAGGATGACTGGATTGTTTTTTTACCTGAAAGGGCAGCCTGTCACCTTTCCTCTGTACAGGATATTCATCCATGGCCTGTGCTTCTGAGTTCCCCAATACTCTGTTTGAGTAGAAAATGGCAGAAAACAGATATTTAAAAGTTTGGAATGGCAATATAACAGTTACAGGCAAATGTCCCCACAAGGATATTAAAACCTGAAATCACATTGAGCAGACTCACACCGGCATGGTCACCTGAATAAAATGACCTAATAAAAAGGCACTAAATCAGTTTTTAATGAAAGGTTTGTGTAAGTTAGGTTTAGAGGTACAGGTTAAATAGAGAATATCATTACTTCAGTATAAAAATTATTATAGTTTTATAGAAAACTATTATAGAAAACTCCACTATTATAGAAAAACTAGTGTGTGTGTGTCAATATAAAACAGACGATTAATGACACAAGTTCTTCTTACTGTAATCATTTGAGAGTAAAATTACAGAAAAACAAATGTTAGCCTTATGGGCTGTGCTACGTGTCCACCCCGTCACAATACTAAGAAACAAGGCATGTAGGATTTGCTCCATTTGCCACTGCTGCTCCAAACTGACCTGTGACTAATCGTTTCACTCACTGCAGCGATACGCTGAGGACTGGATTATAATTCATATATGCACAGATTATATCAAAATGGATTATGTTCTAATATAGTCATTTTTCATTAGAGACAGATTGGATAAAAGCATTGCGTTGTGGTTCTGTGGGCAGTTGTGTGTAATGGCTAGAGAGTCGGACGTAACCAGAAGGTCACTGGTTCAATTCCCAATGCTGATAAGAAACAACTTAGGTGCCCTTTAGCAAGACACCTTACCCCCATTTGCTCCCTGGGTGTGTCAGTGATCGGCTGCCCACTGCTCTAGGTATGTGTTTTGCAGCTCACTACCTCACTGTGTGTACACTAACTAGATGGGTTAAATGCAATATAAAGCTAAGGCTACTAAGTTACTATTTGAAGAATAATGCTAAATAATCTCTGTATGTTTACTACTATTTATTTTTTTTTAAAGTAAGTGAAACAATTGGCAATATGCAACAGTAAGTGTTTTTACTGCAGTACAGTGTGGTGTGATACCACTATGTTGCTTGTAAAGAGCATTTAGTTACTATACTAGCAGTTCATTCAACACACAGAAAATATAAGGTCAAGTTGAGCGCATTCAATGTATTATGGGATGGATTATGGCACAATGTTCTGTGCAATGGGTTTTCTTGTAGTGAGCACAATGAAGTAGTTTATAGTTCAATGTAGGAATTACAGTCATAGATTTGCACAGTATTCTTACATCTAAAATTCTTACATTGCATAAAAACTGCATAGCCAAACATAGCCAAAATGTCATAGAAAGGGGAAGTGGTGTACAAGACTACTGCATGTGTAAAGTTGAAGATAATCTTTTCTTTGTTTTAAATCAGTTTATATTGTCCCAGAAGGGCTAGAGGAGGATTAATGAGGGCTGAAGACCTGTCTGATAAACAAAATCCTCTTTTATTTTATTTTTTTTCTTACAGGGTATGATTGTCACAGTTTGTGTGTGTGTTTATCGGCCTAGGCCATCTGGAAAGGGTGGTGAAGTCAGGTTTCACTGAAAAAGCATGAACTGCTTATGGTTATTACTCAAAACAGCATGAAAAAAGTGACTAAATTTAGCTGTGGGATGTTTTAACCTTTACGCATATCAGATATTTTAACCTTTATCACAGAGTCAGAATAAATAAATATATTTAAAAATAATAATAATATAAAAATAATAAAAATAAATTAATATAAAAATAAATAATGTGCAATCCAATGGTTAATAACAAAATAAACAAAAACATTGTTTTGTGATTAACCACCTTGAAATAGGTGATTATTTTGCTTTAATAAATGGATGATTGTACATGAGTTTTGCTAAGTATTTGGTAAGCATGAGATTTGGGTAGTGGCTGTGTGCTACAGGATAAAGGACATTGATATGTGGTGAAATCATTTTATTATATAAGAGACTGTGGAGTGATATGAGAGATATAAAAATAGCACAGCTAGATAAGAATTCAGTTCAATTATACTGTTTAATGTTACTGAACAAAAAGTATTGGAACTCAGAATGCTAAATTTTCCGAGTCAGAAAAAGTATTTCAGAGAGCTGTTTAATGAAAACAGATATACAGCAGAAATACTAAGTGATTTAAAATGATTCAGACTGGAAATGAAATAGTCATTTAAGGAAGTTAAGTTTGTGGTAAAAAAAAAACAACTTTTTGTCTTTTCTCTCAATCAGTTCTCCAAACAACTCACACATCACTGCATTCATGTTTGTGAAAACCTGTGACAAATTTCACATGTATAATCTATGTACGTCACATCTCCTCAGGTCTCTGTGGTGACAGCTGCCTGGCAGCTAACGGTGTAATCCAGCCTCCCCCTCCTGCTGTCAGTGGTAAGTCATTAACAAGCTAACAGAACAGATTTCTCTCCGGCACGTGGCACTGGCTACTCATGCTATTGACAGGATTAAAATGATGAAGGTACCAGTGGGAAAAGGCCTAAATGTAAGCAATACCTGCTAATGAAGAGCAGGTATATCTGAGCAAAGCCCATTGGGTTGATGCGCAAAGAATACATGTACTGCTAATATGTATACAATGAAGATAATGGAAGTTACTTTTGTTAAGAAGTATGTGCTAAATGTAACAGTAAACCAAACCACTGTTTGCCATCCTGACCTACAAAGAATGGGAAAATTGGAGATATCTGTATACTTTGATAAATTTACTGTATTTAAACATTTAGCAGTTAATAATAAACATGCAATAAATAATAAGGGCTCACAGATTATGAAATATAATTCTGATGACTTTACATATTTACCAATAATGTAAAGTAAACGTACAGTCTATTTGAACGCTTACAGTAAGCCAAATGAACATTTCACTTACAGTTAGACAATTTTGGCAAACTTTTCCATTAATTACTATGATGACCATCTATTTACAAACATGCCATTAGGCTGCATCCAGTGTACTTGTCCCATCTTAATCTGTAAAGTCACAACATTATACACCAGTATAAATACAACCCATATTTACCATTCACACCAGTTTCATCACAAACACAAAGAATTGCGGGTCCTACCCATCTGTGGGAAAGCAGCCATCCTCTTCAGTGGTGCAAAGCTCCATGCTGGCCATGCTAGGTATAATAATAGGGGGCAAAGGGGGGCAGCTCCCACAGCACTGCCCCTCTGCAGGCCCCAATGGGGGGCACTGTCCTTCCAGTGTAATGCCTGGATGGAGTCTAAATCTAAAGCCTGAACTGTATATTGACCGACTCTGCAGTCAGTCAATGTTGAATAGGAAGAATACAGCAAGTTTATATTCCGTTTATATTGCACTGAAACATCCCACCAGTGTACATCGAACAGTCAGGTCCTTGTCTAATTTTTCCCCATCTCTTACTCCCTTTATCCTAACCTCCCCTCCCACCTCTCGCTCTCTCTCTCTCCCCCCAAGCAGAGGAAAAGGTCTTTATAGAAGAGCTGGATTAGTGTCTATGTTGATTAGTATGGCAGGGCTGGTGACGTCATAGCAGAGCTGCTGAGCGGTGAAGGCAACCGGCCTGGCACAAGCGCCAGGTGTGCATGCATTAGTGTGTTCTGCTGGCATTTTATTCTGCTCTGATCCTGCGGGTACATACAGAATGAGGGTCATCGGCTTCAACATCCATAAGACCACTCTGTGGTCCTTAATTAGATTAAAATGTCCACTGTTTTAAAAGAATTTGGACAATTCTGGAAATTGCTGCATTCAGGTAGGGAGGGGCTGGTGGATATATATAGCATGAGACACAAGGCATTAGTCTCTACACACGCACTGACAGAGATTGAGCCAGTATGCATTAATCCAAACATGCTATTCTTAACTGACCTACTAGCATTCTACACCCCCAGACTTTAACTTGGTTCCCTAACCTTAACCAGATCACACCAGCACTCATTTGTTA
>JAZGTK010014736.1:0-13574 GCA_036877625.1 Ambastaia sidthimunki
AGACAATCTAGTTTGTAATAATTTTCAATAGCCAACATAGGCTAACACCACATTTTATAATTAACGACTTTACAGAATTAATTTATTAGAATTTATAACATAATAAAAAAAAATATTGTATCCTAGAAATCACTTTATTTTTTGTAAAGAACCAAAGTTCTTTAAAACACAGCCAATGTAAAAGCACGACCCGAGCACTGCAATGCGAAACAGGCCTAACGCTCATGTTATCGCATGCTTCTAAATACACAAGCGTCTATATGTGAGTTATGGTGTGCTAAGTATGCCGAGTGTTTATCAGCAGGCATCTGAACTCTGCTGCCCTTCCTGGAAACCAGCCACACGATGAGGCCAGTGTGAAATCTCAGATTCATGAATTATAGAGAAAACTGAGCTTTACAGGAACACTGAGCTGCCAGGCTTTGATGCCAAACAGACACATCAGAGACAAACTGATCCGTATTTTAATCCGTTATCTTTAAACCTGCAATACAGTAGATTCTGCAGACACTGTAAACATCTGCCTTCCTGATCCTTTGAGAAGGTGATTTATGTGTTTAGATGTTGTTCCCGCAGCTCAGTTCATCGTTTTCTCTGTTTGTTTGAGGTTGTGTAATGATGAACTTTGGTCTGAAGAGTGTCCTGCAAAAACTCTGTCAGGACGTATTCTGAAGAAATAAGTAACAAAACAAGCAGTCTGAGATGAGGTAATTATAGTTTACCAAGTATTAAAGTGTTAACTGCTAACTGAAATCAAATAAAATATTGGCGTAAATATTATTTAAAAAAAAGCAGATAACAAGATATAAATGTAACTAAAAATAACATCAAAACTGAAAATGTAAAAATAGAAGCTCATTCAAAACATGAATAAAAGTGCAATAAAACTAAAAAAACTAAAATAACTCTGGTCTGAGATTCAGTAAACTGATATGATCCTGTGATGAATGATTTAAGAAAAACTCTGCAGAAACACAATGGAAATCATTATTTACAAACCGTTAATTGAATAGAAAAAAATTGATTCGGTAATGTGTGTGGCTTTTGCTGTAACACCCAGTAATGTTGGCTCAGCGCCTGACCGAGATTGCCAGACACAGTAAATTGTCTATGTGAGACAGAGTACTGTGTGTGTGTGTGTGTGGTTTTGCTCGGTAGCACTATTTAAACAAGACGAGTGGCCATGCTTTGGCAACTTACTGGCTGTGATTAACGATAGTACAGATGGTTTGCAGCTGCCATTTACCAAGGGAATTAACCCCAATATTTACAACACAGAAAGTGTGAATCAGCCACACACATACACACACAAATGAGTTTCTGATTGCTTAGCTGGTCATAACATGCGTTTCTGCTGCCCATTACCTGTTTATTTCTCCTCTCATTCTCCTGAAATCTAAATTGGGAGATTGCATAGACTTACACATTTTTATTAATGACTTGTTAAAATTAATGACTTTTGAAGACAAATTCTTCCCCAATGACAAATTCTATCCCCCTCCCCAACCAAACACACATACCATAGACTACACAGAACACAACAGAACACCCTCACTCAGCTAGACAAAGAGTCATTCTTCAGCCAATAAAAATAGAAACGGTCCCCATACAATCATAAACTTTTACTGTAATCTCAGCAATCTGACAAACTCAGTTCAGGGTTTTCAATAGTTTAAATGTAGTTATAAAATGTGAAATATAGTTTCTTCATTGGAATTTGACAGTTGTTATTCTACAGCATTAAAAAGTTATTTTATCACTCAATGCAACAGTCTTGACAGAAACAAACAGTTGCAAATTACAATTGCATTGACTTAAAATACTTGCAAATCAAACCATCGTGCAAAAACACATTTGTTTAGCTGATTTTCAGCTCATTTTCTGTATAAAACTGAGATTAATAAAAGCATCTTAGTTTCAGTCATCATTATTCAACATTTTTAAATACCACAGCTACACTAAAGGTGAAATTAAAATGACTTCATAATAACAGACTCACTGACCTCTACAGCTGTTTTAGAATGTATTTATAATAATGGTCAGATTATATTAATCATCTTTATAATTGAATCTTACTAATATTAAATAATAGTACCTATCCTATTGGGATCACATTGATTAAATAAAGATTTATTAAATAAATACGATTAGAACACATTATGTAGTCAGACAATATCATATTTATTTCAATACGTGTCTGCTAGAGGATGAGGGGCTCCCCCAGTTAAATCTGGTATCCCCCGGGTTTCTTCCTCATTTGCATAAACCTTTCAGGGAGTTTTTTCCTTCACCTGACTTGCTCACTGAAACTAGATATGTTGTCTATCTTCACTCCGGATTGGCCAACGGCAGACGGGAGATTTTGTTCTTTAAAACCAAATGAGTACCAGCAGCTGTGCTGTCCGACAGGCATCAAAATGTATCAATCAACTGTAAGTTATGTAAGCGAGTGAGAGTGGTTTATTTTCTCTTTTTCCCTCTTTAAACTTCAATGCGATCAATCCCTCACAGTGGCCACAGCAGATAAGAGAGTGAGGGAGACAAAAATGAGAACAGAGAGCGGGGATGAAAAAGATGAAAGGGAAACAAAATACCAACCATGAAATATAAATGTATAGGAAGCTTGTATCTGCAGAGTTTAATAATCACGTCACACTCTGCTTTGATGGTCTGAGCGCTTAAAGTGAAACAGGTCAGAATGAGAAATCCTGACAGTATTGATGAGATCCACACGTGTGTGTTTAAACATAAACAGTCACAGGAGGAATAGACTCATCACACAAACAGCTTCATGAGGACACAACTCTTGTGCTTGTGTTCTGATAGTATAAAATGTCTTTAACAGGCTTACAACTGTGTCTTCTCACGTGGCATCAGTGGGAATTTTTCTGTTAGGAAGATTTGAAGGATAGTTCAGCCACAAATGAATATTCTGTCCTCATTTACTCACCTTTGTATCTTTCTAAACCTGTTTTTTATTTCTTCTTTTTGTGGCTGTTCTTGTCAACGCAATGAAAGTAAAAAAGGACCTGAGCTGTCAAATGGCAAAAAGCTACATAAAAGAACCATAAAAATAGTCCATGTGATTTATGTGCTATATTTAAAGTCTTAAAGTCAAACGGCAGCTTTGTGAGCAACTGCAATTAAAGAGCCTCAGCCAAGAGATTGTTTTTCTACTAAGAATATTCAAATTACAACTAAGATATTCAAATTACATAGTTAAACATAAAATTGCAAGTTGCTTGTGGAGTTGCTTTTTTAATTAAATGTCGACGACAAGTTTAAATTTAAAACAACTGCCGCAAAACAAGCTCCAACATTTCATCACCCACACACGCGATTTCAAATTATAAATCAATATTATAAACTTACTCTTGCGAATCAGGGTAAGGAGACTGTTTTAAACACGATACGTTCCTGCTCAATAACTGATTTCTGCTCATTTTAAACCAAAAAAGTTTGGTTTAAAATGAGCATTTAGAGTATTAAAGCCATTTTCTCCCACCGCATGTTCCTTTAACATTATTCAGTGACGGATGAATCCTGTAACAATGTAGCAAATTGTCTTTAAATGCAATTGTATCAATGGCTGTATTCATGTTACAGATCCCATAAAGAAAACTGATGTTGAACACAAGGAGAATAAATGGAACACAATGCAGCACAATAGGATAAAAGATGATAAATATTTCTCCATCCTCTCTGATGCATTGTGTCTCTGTCAAAATAAACAGAAGCTATGAGCCAGCAGCACAGATGAGATTTGCACAGTATGTTGTTATCAGCTGAAACACGGGGGGCACACAGACAAAAACAGCCCATGATGCCTCAGTGTCGAGCGGTTACAGCAGATCACAGGGTCTTCACTGATGAACCCCAAATTTAGACAAATCCCACATAAACAGATCTGAAATGGTGACTCACATAGATTTTCACAAGAAACCTTATCTGTAAAATATCATTAGCTCTACAAAGACCACAGTATTTGAACACTTTCGTTACACCTAAAACATGTTTGGATGTCATTTTCAAGGATAACAGTGAAAAACATGAGCTATTATAATTTGTTGATTGATGATGTAGTTGGGTATGAATGTTTGCATAAGTGCATTGTGGGTATAATTTGCCTTTGTGAGTCCTGTAACTCAGTCGTGCCAGAAGTTTTTAGTTCGGTAGCAGCAACATTCCTTTTGATTTTGGTGTTACTAGGAGAGGAATGAATTGTTTTGGTTTCGAAGCCGAATACAGTGTGATTTCCTGGGCCAAGTTCCCAGAATGATTCCAAGAGACATATTTCAGGAACTTTATCTGTGAACACAGAACAAATGGAACCATCAGCTCATTTCTAGATTCTCATTTCCTTTGAAATTAAGGTGCTTAGCTGCTCCAGAGACACTTGAATTATTTCATACAGCTGCTTTCAGTCTGATCCATTTATAATGTATGAAATGGCTCAAAGGTGAAATACAACCAATGAGTCACTCATAGATTAATTTCCTGAAGACTGTAAACATTGTGTCTCTTGGTGCTTATATTGACACAGAAATCACACTTTTTGCCCTTAAATTTACCTGCATAATTCATATAAAATTATCTATTTTCAAGTACAGAAACAAGACCCCAGCTAACAACTTTAGGTTGTAAGAACGTTTGCCTAACATTTACATTAAGGAACAAAAATGTTAAAAATGTGATTTTGAAAGCGTTTTCAAAACATCCAGTTTTAAGATGCTGTATTAACGTTACCACTTGGTTATGGAACGTTATTCAAACTTTATAAATTCATTAAAGGTTTCCAAACAACTTAAGAACTTAAGAGAATGTTGGCTATCTTAGATCTGATCTTAGATTCAGATTATATGTAATGTGAACATCGGCCTTCAGTCAACTAACTTGCCTGTTGCATCTTAATAGATTCAGTTCTTGAAAAGTATGAATAGAGAGTTTGGTTTCATGTTCCTCATTGCTGTCCCTGCCAGTAACTGGCAAACCTTAAATACTTTTTTTTAGTGTCAATGTTTTATGAATTGGCAGTGGATTCTGATTTAAATCAAATTGCTACTAATATTAACTCTATATTCCTTCGTTTCCTTTCAAATGAACACGGACGCATTAAGACAGAAAAGTTTGTTTCAAACTGCCTGGTGGAAAGAGGAACCACGACATTAAAATGATTACAGCTCAATTTAATTATTCAAAATCAATTAAGGGTCGAGGATTTTTAAACAACAGACACGCAACATTGCATTTCATTTTATACTAATATTGATTTTAAGCTCTCATTTAGTGTTCATATTAAAAGCATAAACTTGCCAATTTGTTGTGCTATTTGGCACAGGGCCGTGTTTAAATGGACTGCTCTGGCTCTATTGATGTTTGCCTTTGGGTTGTGAATACAGAGTTTCACTAAGACCACATTGATTTACGCTCAGCGGTTATTCCGCATTTAGCAGACGATTTTTATCCAGAGTAATTTACACAGACAGCTCACCTCTGGTAACCTGGTGTTGAATGCTTCACTTATAGCCACAGAGGTTCTTGAGCTAGTCAGCAACTTGTCAGCTCATTCCACTCACTTCTGAAGTCTGGATCTTGGCCTGTCAGATTCCAGAGATAAATATCAGATCTGTGAAGTTTAAACAACGATTAGATATCATTATTGAACACTAATGATATCTGTCATATCCTGAAAATAAACAATTTTGGCATTTTTATTTAAACATAATCTAGGGGTGTCACAATATTATTGATATCGTGATAATATTACAAATACTACAAAATCGTAAATAATTCAGTGCCAGTATCTGGTTGAGGGGGCGTGGCTTTGGAGAGCGCTTTAAAAGGAGGGCGAGGCCTTATGCTTTCAAAACTTGATAGCTAGCTATTTACAGTTATGGCTATTTATTTATTTATTTATTTATAGCTATTTATAAAGCTAGCTAGCTTGAAAGCTATTGTGATAGTATCGTTATCAAGAATTCTTTTGGCCACAATAATCATATAGTTAAAATCTGATAACATACTGCATCCTCCACAACTCATCTCTCATAACCATCCATCTGCTAAAACGCTATTCATTCTTAGCAAATTACATCCCCCCATACTTTCATACAACTAATAACACATCCACAGAGCGAAAACCCTTCATAAGATGTTTCAAAACAAATGTCCACCCTGAAGGAAAGTGGGCGTCCTCTAATGTGTCCTCTCTCTGTCTCAGTTGCTGAATTTGGCATTGGTTTTAATTTGGTCTTACGTGTCCGTGTGTGGTGAGACGGGATTTTCTCCCTGAGGCGAGTCACAGCTGCTACTGTGGACTATATAGCTGCCAGTTACAGGGACAGTAGCAGTGTCAAGCTGCCAGGAACTTCAGGGCTGTCCTCCTGCAGAAAACAGCAATGACCTGCATGATGAGGCTAAGATGAACCCGTCTAAATAAACAGACACCAAACATTACGACAATATCAGGACGGGTTTCCTCTGGAAGATGAATCCATTCTGTGTCCTTACCCACTCTCCCAATTCCATGTTTTTCCTTTGGTGGGTCTTATTTACATCTGAGTACATTTTTAGTTAAGATATCATGTTGACTCGATCTATTTAGGGCATGTCAGCTATCCGGTGCTGTATGTTAAGCACAGATGTTTCTAGTTATCACTGCTGATTTCACGTCTTCGTGATTTTTTACCAGAATAATTTCAGTATATAAGCAGCAGTAAACATTTTTATAAACAAGCACACGTTTAATTCTGAGGGCCTGCTGAACTAGGAAAAAACAAACAAAATCATCAGTTGAGATGTTCATAATGGTAAAAAAAATGCACATTCAATTTGACATGATTTTAACTGATTTTATATGTTAAATATACAAACACATTTTTGATACTAAATACTAGCAAATTACATAAATCTGAGTACTTTTAAATAAAAGTACTCAAATTTAAAATACTACAAAATATTACCACAAATATTTATAGTTACCATTAAATATTTCATTGTTTATTATTATTACAGGATTACGGTCAAATTGTTCATTTGCGACACCTAGTTGGTTTTAAGGGCTCGTGAAACCCCAGTGCTGTTCTTTCTGATCTTCACTGGATGATGACAACAAACTAAAAAGAAAAGCAGAAACAACAGGCCTGAGGCTGTGGGCGGCAACATCAGCTCACTTTAAAAGCTATGAAATAAATCTACAGTATGCAATCTGTTACCCCTTAACACACACACACACACACACACACACAGCCTTCAGGGCAGAGCTTTGCTGTTTTTCTGAGAAACAACTCTGTTTGCTTGTGGCTGGAAGGTTGTGAGAAACGCATCTTTCAGATCCTGCGGAAGAGGTGCGTGTGTACAGCCACTGGCATTATTCATTAGTTTGGCGCAGGATTGCTGCAAAGGAGTCAAGCTAGTGGCATTACTCACACGCTCGGAATAGGGTTCCTGCACAAGAGTGGAATTTTATAACCGTGTGCATTCAGTTTTCCTAAGGAATGGAAACATATGGGATAGATTACACCAGCTTTCACCTCTGCACTTCCCAGTGTGTTGGAAGTGATAAGAAACAAATATGCATAAAGAAGAAAAATAATAATATCTCAGCTGGTTCTCTGAGAAAACCAGATGGAGACATTTGTTCTCTAAATGAGAAAAAGAAACAAGTATTCTCAAAAGTGCACTTTGTCTCATGAGATCTCAACAATGTCACACACTTGCCTCAGATTTGCAAGTAAAAGCCAACAAAACAAACATTTACCAACAAATTATTGTCTGGGCATTTTATTGAACATTTATTTTATAGCTCTGTACACTTAATGTGTCAACAGCTGTCTGATTTGTTTCGATTTTTATTTCTTCAAACTGAGACCTAAATGAAACACAAATAAGAACTCTATTAAGTTTCCTGATCCACAGTTTAATGAGAACAGGAAACATTCTCAAAACATTGACTAACATTCTCCAAGTTATCAAAAACAATCTTGCCGCAACGTTAGTAGAACACTTTTGTAACATTACATATCAAAAAAAAAAATCTTAAATTGTTAGTGGAAAGTTTTCAAAATATTACAAAATTTAAGAAATGCTGGAAAAACGTTCTTACAACCAAACAATAACGTTAATACACTAGAATCTAAAAAACTTGCTCCTAGAACATTCAAAGTAACATTTTTAACGTTTTTGTTACTTAATGGAAACGTTTGGGACACATTTTTACAACCTAAAACTGTTAGCTGAGAAAAAGCAACCACAGAGCAATAACCATTTCCTCTGGCCATACCCCCCCACAACCCGTTGTTAAAACAGACCTGTGTAATACCTATCTGAGTTGGACTGCTGTCCGCCCGGACTGCATTAGTATGTACATATTTAGCCCACAAATTCAAGTCACCGGGCAGCGTTCAGGATGAATAACAATCAACAGCAGGAACAGCGGGCAGAGAACATCCTGTGGACCTGCACAGTTCTTAATTAGTCTGTCCTTCATCCTGTCTTCCTCCAGGCCACTGGTACCCCAAAGGCCCTCTGCAGATTAATTACAAATCACTAGGCAATCACATTGATCCTGTTCAGCCCATGGGCGAACGTTCATGACCTTAAACCTGGCAAGACCGTGATGATGAGCAGCAACCTGACACGCCACACTGAGTTCTGTGTGTTTTATTAGAAAAATACAGAATTTGTTCAAGTACATGACGGATGATTTATAATGCGAGTGGTCAGGTGCAATTGTGCAGAAAAAGGCCATCGGTAAACAGAAAGAAAATCCGGCTACTATATCGCTTATCTGGGTACTGAAGATGGTGCCGTGTTCCTAGCTTATAATGTAATCCTCCATGTTAAGAAAATAACTCTGCAAGTAACCTGCAATTTTATGTTTCAACCAGAGATGGCGATAGAGAGGCAAAAGTTACAGATTGCAGCCATGAGCCTGAAGGGATTTTGTGCAGTGTTGTGGACAGATTTGATTGTGATTAATTAGAGCTTCGTTTCAAATTGCCCTTTTAAACCTTTTACCCTTCCTGCTGAATCTACATATTTATTTGGGCAGCAGGCCAAAGCTCTGAAATTAAAGCACTTATATACAGTTAGAGTCAGCTGGATATGTGATACAGTGAAAGAGTCACCCTGGCCTCACAATACGCTGGTACTTTCACAGCCTTTTTTACTGGCACATTGAACAGGTGGGGCAGTAAGTGGGCCAGTTAAATTTGAGACAAAGTCTGCCAAAACTAGCATAAAAATGGGGACAGCTGCTGTGATGACATCACAGGCCGGTCTACTCAAAGTGTGCCAATAGTTTGTCAAGCTAACAAACTACACTTGACTCCAGCTTTAAATACATGACAAAGCAGACCTAAAATACCATCTTCTATCTCTTTGTCATTCCTAAAGCGAGTCATTTTGAGAAAAAATGCAGTCCTAAAAAATCATTAGATATGTCAAGATTTGAGAAGATAAATCGACAACCCCACCCAGGGACCGCCCGGCATGCTTACCATCCGACAGATTTCATCTGCTGCCCTCTGGTCAAACCACGAAACCTTCTGGTGTTAAATAGAGACAGCCTATCAGTACTGTGATGACAAAAGAAACCAGGCTCAATTTAAAAAGCTTTTAAACCTCAGAATACTGTCTTCTGAGGAAAAATAACACATTGCATTTATAGATCTGAACTGCTGTGGGTCAGCTGTGGGAGCTGACCAATAAATCTTGTGCAAACATGCTGACCTGGTTAAATGGAAGGAAGTTTAAGTGACAATGGAGTGCAACAGTGGGGTTCATGAAGTAAAAATCCTACTCATTTTCTCCACTGGAACATTGATTTTTAACGATAACTTTTAAACCTTTACAAACAGATCTACCATGACCGGTGAGGTTGTTAATCGATGATATGCTTCTGCTATTAGTCTGTTCAATAGTTGTGACTTAATGGTTAGAGAGACAGACTTGTAACCTGAAGGTCACATGTTTGATTCCCAGTAACAGGAAACAACTGAGGTGCCCTTTAGCAAGACACCTTACCCCCAGTTGCTCTCCAGGCGCTGTAGTGCTGCCCACTGCTTTGGGTGTGTGTGTTCAATAATCACTACCCCTAAGGTGTGCGCACTAACTGGACAACAAATTCCATGGGTCACCATACTTGGCCTGCATGTCACTTTTCTCTTATACCGAAGAACCACAACCAATCAGACAACAGCTGTACCAAAAGAGCAGCGACTAACCAATCATTTGCAATGCAAATTATGTAATATAAATAAATAAATATATATATATATATACACACACACACCCACATATATATGTATACACAGACATATATACACACAAATATATATATAGTAATACATTTAACATGTATGGTTTCTATAATTATAATCAACATGTTCCAATGAATAATTTTATAGTTTTGTATAATTCAAACACATAAATTGCACTGCATCATGGAATTATAGTTAATCACAATTTTGTTTTGTAAATCCCTATGGAAAAATGAAGGGAAAAACACACCAAGAACCCAGATGGTTTAAAAACTAAGCAGTCACTGTTGCACATTATAATTCTTTAGTTCTGCATATGTCTGTCATATGTTTGTTGTGTAGAAGTGTAATGTTATTACTGTACAGGTATGTAATTTAAAGCTACATAGATTTAATGCATTCTGTTATTCTAACAGTGTGTTGGCAACGAGTCACAGAGAAAAGACCCAGTCACAACCATATAAAGACGTTTGCTTGTAAATCAGAGAATGTCCTGCTGTGAAAAAAACTCTTTGATTTGTGTGCTGGAGGAGAGAGAGAAGCGAGAGAGTTAAAGAGGACAAAAGATAAATGATTCAGAGGACATGAACATGAAAGGGTTGGGCTGGAGCACTGAGCTCTCTGATAAAGTGCCGGTGTGGATCACACAGCAGACGGTCATTGTGAGCCCTGAGATACACAGACTCTTACAGGCCTCTGAGCTCTGTCATTGGTCAAGGTGGAAAAACAGCGACGAATCGTGCTCGGTCTGTGAGGTGAATTAAAATTAAAATGTTGCGTTTGAAAAATACTTACTTGATGTTATATGAAATGTTGTAACAATGTTAGTGCGGCATGTTTTCAGTCCCCCACCAAACCAAACAATGAAATACAAAATTGCATGCTTTAAAAGCAACAGTAATACATAATACAAGAAATCTCATTCCTTTTGTCTGTAATTAAGGTGAATTAATTAAATGTCATCTTTCTGTTCTAAGAAATAATCCCGGATATATAAATATAATATCAAGTATTTATATTATTTTGTGATGTTAATTACACTCAGCAATATTCTGCTACTTGACTTTATATGATATTTTGTAAAAATTAGAACATCATATTTTAGGTATATTTTATCAAACCTATCCAAAACAAGACATGCAACAATTGCATAATTTAATAATAATACAGCCTATTTTAGTACAAATAACATTTCTTTTGCCTGTAATAAGTATCATTAGGTAAATAAGTATAAATAAGTAAATTCATTAAATGTCATCTTTTTGTTCAAAGATATAATCCCTGATATTTAAACAGCAAGTCTAGAGACAGAATGTTGTGGAGAGCAATAAACCTCACAAAATAAACACACTAAATCTTAATGAGCCTAAAATTAGGCTCCATTGTCTTTATGTGAAATTTACTCTTGTACTGTTGAATATAAACTCTTTAATGTTGATCTGTAGAAGAGTTTTATTTCTCCAAAAGTCTTTAAGACCTCAAAAATTCTTTCAGAGCTACAATTAACCGTACAAACAGATCACTTGAGGAAATTCATCCCTGCACCCCCCAAATAAACTCATCTCATTCCAGAACCAGCTGACTGCGATATGATCAGATGTCATCACGGGGGACCAATTATGTATATTGTTTCTGTTTTAATGCTCTTATATTTGCACACTGCAGGCAAATTTGTGTAAAGTGCATCAATATCATTTGACACAAAATGACCTACAAGCTTGTTTGCGTATCATTAGCTGTGCTTTTCTGCTCTGAAAGCCACATTAACTGAACAGACCATGTGCAACAGAGGCCAAGAAGAGAATCAATAATGAGGCACCACTTGAATATCAACATGTTTTTCAACACAGACACTATTTAAAGGTCCCGGTAATGAACACATAAGCGTTACACAACAATATGTTTTAAATGCGGCAAAACTACAAAGAACTCTGCTGAAACCCGAACAGGACCGGGATCAAAGACGGCTAATGAGTGTGGAGCTTACCGCAAAAGTGGAACCATTTATTTAGATGCTTGTAAAGGCAAGCGCCACGGCAACACAACATTCAGCATTGAGCGGGTGTTGTACAGACATACTGCACTGTTACTAAAATCCACCAGACCTGTTTATTTGTGCTTAGAACATTTACACTTTACAACTGAACAATTAGTTAGATTCTAGAACATTCTCAGACTGTTGGTTAATGTTCTCTTAAAGTTCTCTCAACATTATCAAAAACATTCTCTCTTTTTTTACTTTATTTATAATATTTTAAAAACCTCATTGTTAGGCAGTTAGTGGAATGTTTAAAACAATTTTTATGTTTTTGTAACTAATGGAAACATTACAGAAACGTTCTTACAACCTAAAATTGTTAGCTGGGGTCTCTCTGTAGGTAGCGTTAGTGTGGTGTTTGTGTTGCTCTAGCTTTGATTGAGTTGTGAAATCCACCGGCATCCCACTCAGGATTTATTATCAGCAAATAAATTGAATTGTGTTGTAAATTATAAATTAGCATCGTTTAATCTGGTGTCAAGCTATGATAATGTTGACAGACTGATGATAGTCAAAAACAATATGCAGAAGAGTATGCATGCACAAAAATGTTTTACAGGGACACATGCTTGCTCAAATTTTGTGAACCAACTGGCTTTTAAATGCATGCACTGTATACAATAACATGGTCACGTCTTATCTCATCTATGGGAACAAGCAAGTCAGAACTGCCACTGGGTATCAAAATTATGCTGCATGCTACCATTTTATACTAAAATTTGTGGTGATTACCCATGCAATGTGATTTTTTAGCTTTATTCAAAACACTTTACTTCAATCTGCTGTCTATGGAGAAATGGAGGAGAGGATAACCCACAGAAAGAGGAAATGACTCTTTACCTCATATACTCTGGTAATGAAAGAGAAATGAGAATTTATACATTGCTATTCCTCCCATCAACTTGTCCATCTCTGTCACCATCTGTGTCTGTGTCTAAAAACATCCCATTCCACACTTACCCACACACTAAGCTGGAGGGAACGGTTTGTTTGCCAGGGGATGCTCCCTAAAAACCCACTCTTCCTGTCGCCATGACAACAACAAAACACATGGCCAGAAATGGAACCAAAATTCACTCAATTCTAAAACTCTGTCTCTGATGGCTAACAGACCATATCTCCTCTCTTAGCTGGAGGATCAGAGAGAGCTCACAGAAATGTGGACAATAAATGCAGTCTTCATTTCCCACAGAGCCAGAGGGTTTGAGCCACTGAACTTTGGCCGAACAGAATTTACACAGTCTAACCTTATTCACCTTATGCAGTGCCATTTT
>JAZGTK010014737.1:0-13574 GCA_036877625.1 Ambastaia sidthimunki
TGACACTAGGTTACACACCCCACCCAGGAATCACTGTAATATTAGAAATAATATTGCAATTATGTATTTGTGTATGTGTATACATTATGTTTGTGTGTGTGCTTTTTTAGATTTATTTTATTTTCAAGTTTTAGTGTAAATATCCTTGGATATTTTTGTCTTTTGTACAGCTGCTTTGCAACAATGCACCATTGTGAAAAGCGCTTTATAAATAAACTTGAACTTGAACTTGAACTGCTGACTTGATGGTTGTGCAGAAGACCATCATTGACACCCTCCATAAGGAGGAAAAGTCTCAAAAGGCAATTGCAAAAGAAGCTGGATGCCACAGAGCGCAGTATCGAATTATATTAACAGAGTGTTAGGAGGAAGGGAAAAATGTGGCCAGAAAAGGTGCACAAGTGACAGGGATGACCGCAGCCTTGAGAGGATTGTCAAGCAAGGACGATTCAGAAATCTGGGGGAGCTTCATAAGGAGTGGACTGAGGCTGGTGTCAGTGCATCAAGAACCACCACATACAGATGTCTGAAGACGTCTGAGGAAATTTTAGAACACTTCATGCTTCCCGCTGCCAAACAAGCTTTTTGGAGATGATGATTTTATTTTCCAGCAGGATTTGGCACCTGCCCACAAAGCCAAAACTACCAGCACCTGGTTTAATAGCCATGAAATAACTGTACTTGATTGGCCGGCAAACTCGCCTGACTTAAACCCCATTGAAAATCTATGGGGTATTGTCAAGAGGAAGATGAGGGATCAGAGACCCCGAAATGCAGACGAGCTAAAGGCCAATATCAAAGCAACTTGGGCTACCATAACACCTCAACTGTGTCAAAGGTTGATCGCCTCCATGCCACGCCGCCATGATGCTGTAATTAGTTCAACAGGAGGCCCAACAAAGTACTGAGGACATAATACAGAATACAGATACACTTTTCAGAAGGCCAACATGTGTTTAAGATCCTTTTTTTATTGGTCACATGAAATATTCAAATTTTGTGAAATACTGGATTTGTTTTTTTTTTTGTCTTTAATCAATAATCATTAAAATTGAAACAAATAAAGGCTTGAAATATTTCACTTTGTGTGTAGTGACCTAATATAACATACAAGTTTCACTTTTTGAAACAAATTATTGAAATAAATGGACTTTCCCTCAATATTCTAATTTTTTGGCACATACCTGTAAAATATATTGCATTTTATTTATTTAGCGTCATAGTGGATTACAAATTGCTATAACCCTAGTGATTATTCCTGAGACAGTAAGTTTACAGATTGTATTAATGTTTTAGACTTCAAATCTGCATGACCACATGGCCTTTGTGATGTGGTTTGTCTAATACAGTTCCTGGTTGACCTAAATGGTGTTTTTGTTGATTCACAGCTGAGCGGTGGCTGATGTTGAATTGCTGTGTTGACTTGGAGGGGGATCTTACTGGTTACTGTTTTTAGTTGAAAGTGCTGTTATTTCATCCAAGCCAAGATCTGTGCAGCCAATGTGAAATTAAAATGAAAAATAAAGATGCCTGTCATTGACAAGCACTGGTAGAAAGATATGTATTACAGATGTAATATGTATTACATCCCTGGATGATGGTCACATTAATTTTGTACTCATTTGAGAACAGCAAGGGGCCACATCCTGAAGATCTGCTTTCTTTATGGACATGGCGTAACTACACAGACAAATTAAGTCAAACTTACATTTATCACAAAATCAGACCCAACACATTATAAATCATTATTATAAACCTGTGCATTTGTGGTCTATAGGGTAGTTATCAGGAATAATGAATATACTGCAGTGCCTGTTCCATTGCCCCTCAGCAGAGGTAAACTACACAACATTTGCTAATTCTAGAATTGCAGGCTCCACTTCTTTAGCACTGTCTCTGTTCTGTTTGTGTTGTATTTACAGTGTTAAACTGACCAGTAAAAAACCCACTGACACTCCAGTTAAGGACATCAAGTCAATTGAATCCAAACCTACCCCAGAAATTAGACTAGAGGCTATAATTAAAGAATAATCATTATAAAACAAGCTTGTCCCCACAAGAGGACACTAGAGCTCCATCCGGCACATCACTGGCCATAATATCTTTGAAATTGTTTATACTAGTGTATGTTTGATTAAATATACAGCTTGGTGCAGAAGTCTTCAGCAATTATGTTTAAGACATTCTCCCCCAAAGAGTTTAAGGGAGGTCACACTAAATACTGACTTTTGCCTGAGCAAGCCAGTTTGCTCCAGCAAATATAAAATGTATTCATTCAGCCTGATGACACAATACAATTTATTCACCTTTAAATGTTATTTATTTTACTGAATGTAAAAATGTAAATGCAAATGTAATTCAAAATCACCGTATTATACTGGAAAAGACATATTATTTATATGTCAGTATCTTAAAATGAGTTTTTCTCTTATATGAGCTGGTCTGCCATTAGTTGTACGAACATCACTGTTTAAGTCACTGTTTAAACTGTTTAAATTTGAGTCACTGCACTGTACAATCTAATAGCTGTCATGACTTGCATCGATAAGTTACCAGTACTAATATGTAGTTTTTGTAAAGTATGGTAAAAAAATACATTTTACTTTTTATTCTGAGTGAAGTTTACATGGCTTAAGGCACGATCACTCGCTAATTTTATTTTAAATCAACCTAATAGGGCTTAAGTTGCTAAGTCACTTGCTAAAAGTGAGTATTTTTTAACGTACCGTTAAAGCAACAAGATCTGCGCATGTGCGTTATAAGCCAGTGGACCACCTCGCGATCTGACACCATGCCAAAATATTTGCCTGCAATTCAAAGATCTCTGTGTAAAGAACAGTGAGGTAAGTTATCGAACAAATAATAACTGTGTGTGAATTTGATCATTCTACTTCTGTTATAGAGCTAGCTACCATGTGTTTCATAATAATTTATCTAACAAACAGTGCACAAGTTGAGTCTTGGTCATAACCGGGTGAGGAGTGACTGTACATTTACATTTATTCATTTGGCAGACGCTTTTATCCAAAGCAACTTCAACAACAGTGAATTCAAGGTAAACATTTTTATCAGAACTTGTGTTCCCTGGGATTGAACCCACAACCTTTGCGCTGCTAATGCAATGCTCTAACAGTTGAGCTACAGAAACACACTGTAAGAGTGGACGATACGACCAATGAATATATTGAGTAGCTGATGTTAGCACTAAACTATTACTAAGCTAACATCGCTAATGAGGTCGCTAAGTTATCGCTAGGCTAATGTAATGTTAATGACCACTAAGCTGATTTTTGTTGAGCGTAGCGGAGAAAGTTTTTTTTTGTTTGTATGATGTAAACTGAGAGATATCCACAGAACGAAGGTTAACGTTAACTCATCCCGAAACGCTGTTCGTCAAAAGTTTCACTTGCAATTGCGCGGGACACAAGTCTGTTATATCCAGCTGGATCTTTATGCAAGATCCTTAATATTTCCTACCTTGTTTCTGTTACTTGAAATGTATGAAGGTTTAATGATATTACTGTGATTTAGTTGAACCTCTTGCTGCTGTATAAACCAAAAAAATTTAAAACTTTTAAGATCCCATAGAATGGTTTGACAAATGCTGTTTTCTTGTCTGGATTGAGTATTTTCTAATGTCAGTAACATTAAGTTTACATCACAGCCTAGCAAAACAGTGATGGTGGTATTCTAAAAATAATTCTAGTAGTAGGACATAGACTTTAAATGCATATATATCTGCTATTTTTCTGTCACTCTTTAAAGCAGTGGACTTCCACCTTTTGGCTTTGTTTATACTTGGCATTAACATGCTATCACAGTGATCCAATCAAACAGACCAGATCATTCAACAGCCAATCCGGAAACAGCATGTTTGTAGGACCCACAGGACACACAAATCAGATAACATTCCAAGCACGTTTACACTTTATGCCTTATCAATATGTGGATACAGGATACAGGTCACATTTTAATGTGCATATTATCGCATATCACACCACTAAGGTCAGCAAAACATCTAATGCCGGCAAGCCCTTCAGAACTTTCAACTCACTCCTCTTTCCTCCCCCACCTCTAGCCTCCTTATCAGCTAATAACTTTGTAGAGTTTTTTACAAACAAAAGCATCCATAAGCAGCAAATTCGCACCACCACCATCCCCAGCCAAAACCCAGCTTGCCTCTTTTTCTATGCTCACAGAGGCAGAGGTCTCCAAACTTCTATCCTTTCACCCCACTACCTGCCCACTTGACCCAATCCCCTCCCATCTCCTACAGGCCATATCAAGCTCACTTACAGCATCACTCACACTATCATCAACTCTTCCCATCATATTGGCACCTTCCCCACCACATTTAAGCAAGCCCTGGTTACTCCTCTGCTTTAAAAAAACACATTTGACACTTCCATTACCAACAACAACAGACCTTTCTCACTCCTCTTATTGTGAAATTTACTTAAAAAGTACAATAATGAATGAAATCAATAGTCTGATATGTAGATTGACCAATGTGATGATTTTTTAAAATACAGAATGGTCACATACAAACTGTGGGTCTTCTGTACTTTTCTGTCAGATAATGTGAGGAATGCAACAGTAAGCTGAGTAGCTTCCAAAGTGCCATGACATGATAAGGTGGGGCACAAACAAGTTTGGTGTACGCCCCATGAGATTATGCTAACCAATAGGAGGTGGTGAAATATGAACTATGGTTAAAAAAAATGCTGATCTGGCTAAGTTCCACAATCAGAAAAAATACAAGTCAAAAGGGGAATTAAATACTGGTGGAAAACCAGATGAGTGAAATTAATAAAAACTAGTTTATTAATTCTGGTTAAAAAAGATTGATAAGAGTAATGTTTAAATATGAGACCCCAAACAGATAGAGATCAGAACCCAGCTGCTGTTTTCGGCTTTGTTGTTTGAATCAATAAAGTCTTATTTTGATAACTGGAACTCTGTTTTTTGAAATTTATTAATAAATTTGATAAGACCACTGATTGCTCCACGACACTCTCATTCATAGCAAAAACACTTGAACAAGCTTTTCAACCAGCTGTTTTCAATCAGACATTATCTTTCCTCGTGCAGAACAACTGGCTTAATGACATGCAGTCTGGCTTCAAGAGCAGCCATTCCACTGAGACTGTGCTGCTCTCTGTCACCAAAACCTTGAGGACAGCAAAAGTGGAGTCCAAATGTTTGGTACTATTACTACTAGATCTGTCTGCAGCCACTCTATACCACGGCAGGTGACACAATATAAATTTGTGGGTCAGGCTGCACAATGTGACAGCAACAGAATCCCAGCGTGGCAGCTCAAGCTCCCCCACAGAGACCTTAGGGGACTGGGCAGGCCTCGCAGCCTGAGAGAAGATTTGATCTGGGGGCCGTGATCTCCTCATAGGCTGAGAAGAAGAACATCTGATGCCAGCAGCATACTGGGAGCCAGCAACACAATGGGGGGTTCCTGTGCATGCCAACACCCCGTGCCAAATCTCCCTCGGAGCCCCTAGTGGGCTCTTCGGCTTTCCCCGCCACCCCAGGTGTTTCGGAGATAGAAACACCCAGCAGTTCATCTGTTTAGATTTCTCAAAAAAAGATCTAATATTTTCTCAAAAAAAAGGCATCCCAAACAGGATGGTACCCCTCTCAGACTTTCTGACAGCGTGGAAACTTCTGCCCAGTTTGTCTCCATGGCTGTTAAGTACAGTAGAGAGATGGTACAGAATTTTCTGAAGGATCTAAAGGACGCATACATTCACATCAAGATTCTGCCAGAACACAGGCAGTTTCTCAGGTTCGCTTTTGGGAGCGAAGCTACTAATATCAAGTGCATCCTTTCAGCCTAGCCCTATCACCTCGCACCTTCATAAAAATGCATCCACTAAGGGTTTTAATGGTTACACGCTGAGGGCTTTGTACGCTTTCTGTGTGGTTCAGACCCAGGTTTCTTACTATGGGTCCCACTCTTGACTAAGGAAAAATAACCTCTGCAGAGGTTAAATTCCGCAGAGGGCTTTATAACCTTTCTGGTTTCTCACCTTGGGTCTCACTCTAGAAGAGTTATGCTGTCCAAGAATACTTACGACGGACGCTTCCCTTCCCCTTTCTCGCTCTGAAACACTTCCCCCCATACCTCAAGGGCCAACACATCTTAGTCTGTACGGACAACACCATAGTGGTCTCGTACATAAATCACCAGGGAAGGCTGTATTCGCGCCCCCTGTTCAGACTGGCATAGCAGATTTTTCTTGGGGCAGAGACCAGGCTAAGTGATGTACATCCCAGGGAATATCTGGGAGCAGATAACCTGTTGAGGCAATGGAGGAATTGAGCCTCGATCTACGAGTGGTGGAGTCCGTTTGACAGAGGTATGGCAGAGCGGAAGTGGATCTATTTGCCTCAGAGGAGTCATTACACTCTCCCCTCTGTTTCAGTCTCACTCACCCAGCTCCTCTGGTGCTTGATGCCATGGTGTAGATGTAGCTGAGGCTGTGTCTGTACACATTTTCCCTAAATAGCCTAGCTCCCGGGAGTCATAGCCAGGGTTCGCCATGACCAAGTTCAGCTGCTTCCAGTAGCGCCATTCTGGCCAAACTGGATCTGAGGGGAGCCTGAGGGGGCCAGCTCCCTCTGGTCTCTCAACTAAGATTTTAGAAATAATTCTAAGTTCCAGAGAACAATCTAATAGACTATATGCCCTGAAGTGACAGCTTTTTGTGTCATGTATTCCCTAAAATCTAATTTTCTGTGTGGTGCAAGACAGCTGAGTGCAAGACCTCTTAGCTATTAGTCTGTTTTGGTGGCCACAATCAAGGTAATGCAGTCACGAAACAGCGCCTATCTCAGAGAATCACAGATACTATTACCCTGGCCTATGAGACCTGTGACATTATGTCATCTATAGGCATTAGAGACTATTATATCAGGAGTGTAGCATCATCTAATGTTCTGTCTAGGGGAGCATCCTTAAGTGATATTTGTGCTGCCACAGCCTGGTCCTGTCCACACACACTTATTAAATTTTACAGTTTAGACTTGAATACAACTCCAGGCTTAGGTCCCCCTGGAATGACAAGTCTAACTCTGCTCCTTACGTTCTTGTGCCAATGTGCCAGCATCAAGGGGCAGGCTTTTCCTTAGTGTGGCGTAGTGGGCATGTATGTTCCCCATAGCGTCAGAGGATTGGATTTTCCAACAGGACAATGTGCCATGCCATACAGCCAGAGCAATCAGAGTCAGGATCACCAGATCAAGACCCTGTTATGGCCAGCCCAATCTCCAGATTTAAACCCTATTGAAAACCTCTGAAATGTCATCAAGAGAAAGATGGTTACAAATCATCAAGCAAAGCTGAGCTGTTTACTTTTTTGCAGAAAGAGTGGTATAAAAAATATATTATGAATTTAGGAAAAATATTGTCAGCAGTTAACAAAAAAATGAAACAAAACTATTGCAGCTGTAAGAAAAAAACATAAGAAATGTCTTAGGTTACATATCTAACCCAGGTTCCCTGAAGGGAATGAGACGCTGCGTCGAAACACTTTGGGAATGCCTCCAGGTTTTATGCACTCTGAATCACGTGTAAAATCCGTCCAATCGGGGGCGATACATCACAGACGGGGTGACATCATGACCAGGAAGCTTAAAAGCACATGCGCTGAGCCAACTGGCAGCTTGGAAAAAGGAATAAAGCAAGCGCAGGCGGGGGTACCGGAAGTATGGCTGGAGACGCAGCGTCTCGTTCCCTTCAGGGAACCTGGATATGTAACCTGAGTAGTTGCCATTCAGGAACTCAAGGTGCGTCAAAACGCTTTGGGAACGAGATGCCCACTTCACCAGACTGAAGGTTCCTCTGCCTCCTGTGTGAAATTGCACAGTCAAGGCATGAGGACAGAGGAGCCAGGAGCGGCTCGGATATCAAAGCCATAGTGCCCACAAAGGTTAAGGGAGTGGACCATCCCACAGTGTCGCAGATGTCCTTAATTGGGACACCTGCATAAAAGGCCTTAGAGGCCGCCATACCTCGGGTAGAGTGAGCCTTGGTCTCAGAGACATAGGCTCAGAGACATAACCCGGTCTCGGGTAAAGAAAGGCTTTGGCCAAACCGGGCGTCAAAGTCCAAATAAGAAGGCCACAGAAAGGGCCTCTAGTACCACAGCCAGGTCCCACGGAGGGACACGAGATCATACCTGGGGCCTCAGCCTCAGTGCACCTTGGAGGAAACGTGTAACCAGGGGGTGTCTGCCCGCTGTATAAGCACCAACTGAAGCGTGGTAAACCGATATAGCCGCCACAAAGACCTTCATGGTGGAGTAAGCTAGCCCCGCAGAGAACCTTGCCTGCAAGAACTCCAGAACTGCATTAATGGTGCAGTTTGGGTCCAGCTGGCGGTCTCCGCAACAAGAAGTGAAGAGTTTCCACTTCAGGGCATACAGTTTCCTCGTGGAGGGAGCTCTGGATGGAGGATGATCTCAACAACCTCAGTTGAGAGACCAGAGGCTACGAGTTGTGCCCCCTCAGGGGCCATATCCACTGCCTTACAGCTCTGGGCAGCGGTGCACGATGGTGCCCCCTGCCTGAGATAGAAGATCCCTCAAGGGGATCTCCCCAGGCGAGCCGTCCAGGAGAGCCACGAGATCCGAGAACCAGGCTCGGTTCGGCCAGAACGGGGTCACTAAGAGCACAGATACCGCATCCTGGTGGACTCTCTCCAGAACTCCCGGGAGCAGAGCGATCAGGGGAAAGGCGTACAAATGAAGCCTTGGCCAAGTCTGCACCATGGCATCCAGCTCCTCTGGGGCTAGAGAGAATCAAAGGGGACATTGCTCTTCGAGAGGCGAAGAAGTCCACTTGGGCCTGCCCAAAGATTCTTCATATCTGCTTCACCACCTCGGGGTGAAGCAACCACTCCCCGGGCCTCGGCCTCTGCCTGCCTCATGACTGCACTGAGGATTGAATCTACTTGAGCAGGAGACAGATGTGCCCGCATCGTGGTCGATCCCAAACTACACCCAGATAAGTAGTTCTCTGCACTGGAGAAGCACAGTTTTCTCTGTGTTCAGTCTGAACCCCAACTGTTTCATGTGGTTTAGAACGACATCTCCATGCCAAACTACCACCTGCTCTGAGTGAGCTAATATCAACCAACCGTCGATATAGTTGGGTATGCAGATGCCCTGGTGTCGCAGGGGAGCCAGCGCTGCACCCGCAACTTTTTTTGAAAGTACAGGGTGAGAGTGCTAGGCCGAAAGGAAGAACCCGATATTGGTAAGCTTTGCCCCTGAAAGCAAACCTCTGGAACTTCCTGTGTTGAGGAAGGATGGGTATATGAAAATATGCATCTTCCAGACCTATCGTGACAAACCAGTCCTCGGACCTGATTTGGGACATGATTTGTTTCACAGTAAGCGTCTTGAACTTCAGTCTCATGACTGAGCGGTTCAGGAGACGCAGATCTAAAATAGGATGCAACCCTCCATCCTTCTTGGGAAAATGAAGTAACGGCTGTAGAGCCCTAACTCTTTCTGCTAAGGAGGGACCACCTCAATGGCCTCATTCCTCAGGAGAGTTTGTACTTCTTGCTCCATAACCAGAGCCTGCGCTGGATCCACTAATTTGGAGAGAACCCCGCCGAAAGTAGGCGGACAGTGATAGAATTGAATTCTGTAGCCTAGTTCTACTGTGCGCAGGACACATTGAGACCTGTGTGGTAGCCTTTGCCAGGCTGCCAGATGGTCTTTGTGAATAGACCGGTGCCCTGTAAAGGAAACCCTGCAGGGAACTTCCGGTTTAAACTCACCAGGGACCTTCATAGAGGTAGCGCTTCCCCCATGCTTGTTGAACTTGGCAAACACTGGGGGGCACTGTTGTCTGTGGCGGCTGCGCCCTGAAGCACCCAAAGTGGCAGGGTCAACAGTCTGGCCTCCAGAGGGCACTGGGGAGGTGCAGGCATCGTGTGATGAGATGTAAACTGCTGCTCCCCAGATGGGGCTCCCCAGATGGGGCTGCTCCCTTAGGTCCTTGTAATTGTCAGGACCACTTGGTCAAAGCCCTCTTTGAAACCAAGACGGTCCTCGGATCCTGTCTTGGTTTTCCGGACTGCGACCCAGGGCGCTGCATCAACTGCACCCTTAAAGGGAGGAAAAAACAGGATGCAACGCTCTGTTTAAATGAATCCCGGTAGGAGGAGTTGGTACATGGCTGGGGCTGTTCCCGTCTAGCAGCCCCAGGAGAGTGAAGGCGGTGAGGGAGGAACTGCTGCCATAGACCTGCCAACCGCATGGGTGGTCTTGGCAAATAGTGGTTCTAACACATTCTCAAACATGAGACCCCCGCCCTCATTAATCTCTTTCAGCAGGTCGGTTTGGTATGCCTGCAACACCGTCATGGTCTGCAGGAAAGCACCAGCTTGCCCTGCTAACCGTGTCCGCCCTGCCCCCCAGCGCTGCTTTGTGCAGCAGCTTGGAAAGCAGAGCCGGAGCCTTAAGGACAACGCCAGGTCAGGAAACAGATAGCAGTTAGCGTCTGATCAACCCGGGGCATCGCCTTATACCCATATTCATAGATATGGGCCGAGTACGGTTTAGCAAAAACCATATAGAAAAATGGTAGGCTCCAGTTGTTACGTCCCCCATGAACTGTTTAGTTGGTTTTGTCCCATGTCTATGTCTGTATCACCCCAGTTGTTCAGTCTAATTGGTTTTCCCCATGTTTATTTCCTTATTTGGATTTCCTGTGCCTGTCTAGTTAATTTCATTCACCTGTTTGTGATTAATGTGTTTTGCTATTTAAGTTGGTCCTAGTTCTATGTTCATGGTCCGTTCTACCATTAGTAGGGTGTACCATGTGTTGTTTAGTTGGGTGTTCCATTTTCCTTGTCTGCTTCCTGAATTCCCTGTATCGTTTGGATATCTTTATTAAAAGAAGTTATTTGATTATTCCGTTTTTGCTCCTTGCTCCGGAAACCTGCACCGCACGTAACAGAAGAACGGACCCGAAACAATAGCGGCGTGTGTAAACTCACGTTTGTTTTTTCGTTTTTGCACAGTGTTTGTTTTTGTTTTCCACTATGAATTTCCCATCTATTCTCCTCTTCCAACTGAAGCAGGAAGGATGCTCTCTCGAGGACTATACAAGTGAGTTCATTTTCCTGTCTGAGTTTTTAGTTTCCCCGTATTGCAACCTGTGCCTTCGTTACTTTATGGGACTTAGCGAAACTACAAAGGACCCAGTACCCGGCCCTCCATCATCCCGGAGTGCAGAGCTACAGCCCGAGCCCACCGCTGATGGAGAGCCTGAGGCCCAGGCGACCAAGGAGCCATTGCAGAAGAGAGCGACAGAGCCGCGGATCGCCATGGAGCCCGAGCCGGCTATGTCAGACCAGGTGTGTGAGCCGGCATTAGAGCTTGCTGAGGATGACTAGGGAGGCTCCGCCCACTGCACCAGCGCTGAGGGTGAGCCTGCACTGGACTTTTATTCAGATATAATTGTGCCTGTTCAAGATCTCTCCTCAAAGAAAGCCTTCTGGGAACGAAGCGATCGCATTGAAACCTGCGGGCGGTCAGCTCTCGAGAGAGGTGACTTAGAAAAGACAAAGCTTACCCTTTGTCTTTTCTTTAGCTTTATTTAAATATCCTACTTTCTAAAGACAGACAAACAATAAATAGACAGACAATTTCACACGGAGCTCTTCGCTGAATGACAGAGGCTGCCTGTTGGCTCAGCGCATGTACTTTTAAGCTTCCTGGTCGTGATGTCACCCCGTCTGTGACGTATCGCCCCCTGATTGGATAGATTTTACACGTGATTCAGAGTGCATAAAAGATGGAGGCATTCCCAAAGCGTTTCGACGCAGCTCGAGTTCCTGAAAGGGAACTAATTATTTTGCAGTGGTCTCTTATTAAAGCACTATGTAAATAAAACTGAATTGAATTAAATTAAATTTGAATAAATTGATGTGCATTAGAAATACCTGTCATTATGTGCAAAGACTTGTCTCTCTCTCAGTGGTCTATGGGAGAGTAATGTATTCGGATTACCAATTTTTACTAGTTTACACATTGTGCACAATGGCGAAGACATTTAGTAAATCTTTAAGCCAGATGTTTTTAACATGTCTTTGATATGTTGCCTTACTTAAATTGAGAACATTATTTTGTTAACCACAATTCATCAACATCAACAGAGTCAGCTGGCAGTGTTTTGTTAAATGTGTTTTTGTTTGAGTGATCATCTCACTATTTATCATGTCTGTTTTTTCCTCTCCTCTCTTTTTCTCTGTGTGGATTAAAACAGTTTTATTTTATTAATAAATAACACATTTGCATTAACAAATGGCTTTAGTGCTTTTATAGAATAGGATTTGTAATACATATTTAAGGGCGCACAAAGATGGTGGTATTGTGGATTTGTGATCGTATGTAGTGGGCCGGTCTGGGCCAAAATGTCACGTCAGATTTTTTGTTCCAGTTTAGCCCTGGTAAACATGCCCCCGTCCCAACTATTTTGAGACATGTAGCAGGCATCAAATTTGAAATGAACATAAAATTGTACAATTTATCAGTTTAAACATTTATTTTATTCAAATTTTAAAAACATCCCAACATTTTCGGAATTCGGGTTGTAAACTGCCTCATAAGCTGAGGGCATGTACAAACAAACACACACGCATGCAAATAGATACTTAATGTCCAAAATGTGAAATAATTAAAAGTGTGTACCACTCGTAAACAGTTTTATTGTTCCTGTGCCTCCTGCCACAATAATAAAGGCTTGAGAGCAATTAGGCTTATCCCTAAGCTGCCTGACATGAAAGAATTGCCTCCGTCGCTCCTCCTGTTGCTTTAAATATTGAATTATATTTGTTCCAACCTTTAAACAGAATTTTAAAATGGTAAGTATTCATACACACATGCTTGTTTTGCCTGTTGGTAAGAAGGCTGAATCATCTTTTTCCTGTGTAGTAAAGAGGAATAATGCTCCTCTTTACTACAGGGTTTAATGCTCCAAGTGTCTCCATTACACAGAAAAGATTAATCTTCAAATATGAAAAGAAAAAACAGGTCCTTTCTTAGTGCTGTAACAATGGGCATTTAATTAACTGTGTAATTGTAACAATGGAATAATTATTTAATTTATGTAACCTGAAAGGTCTTATTGAGATACAGTATGTCCTCTACCAGGGAGCTGTGGTCAACATGAGCAGCAAAAGACAAATACAAAACATCAATATGTAGAAAACAATGCAAAATGCTACAAGATTTATACATTTATGCATTTACACTCACCTAAAGGATTATTAGGAACACCATACTAATACGGTGTTTGACCCCCTTTCGCCTTCAGAACTGCCTTAATTCTACGTGGCATTGATTCAACAAGGTGCTGAAAGCATTCTTTATGTTGGCCCATATTGATAGGATAGCATCTTGCAGTTGATGGAGATTTGTGGGATGCACATCCAGGGCACGAAGCTCCCGTTCCACCACATCCCAAAGATGCTCTATTGGGGCCATTCTAGTACAGTGAACTCATTGTCATGTTCAAGAAACCAATTTGAAATGATTCGA
>JAZGTK010014738.1:0-13574 GCA_036877625.1 Ambastaia sidthimunki
AGAAGCTATTTAGTGTATTTATATTTAATTTGGAACCATGTGATGAAACTGACCTACAGTATATCGTTTCTTAGGGTTTGGGAACTCGTTTTCACTCTGTTTGGTCCACTTAAAATTGTCAGCAGTTTTTGTTCAGGATTTACTGTAAGTGTGAAAAATTCAGCACATTAACTGATGTTTCTGAACTGAAGGTTTCTCTCAAGTCTTCTTGACCTCAGCTGTTCAGGCCCCTGCTCGGAAAGCAACGTGATACAGAACAAAACCGTACATCTCCTAAGGCGGATACCTGACGTGAGCTGTTTGACACAGCGCGGTTACAATGAGACTGTGTGGTCTGCAGAGAAACTGTATTCATTAAACTGTATTCTCACACATACAGTGTGAATGAGAATGCAGTATATGCTGTGTTTGAGTAAGAGTATACGCTGTGAATATTCAATTGAAAGTGTTGATGGAGTGAGACAGGGAGTGGGTGAGTGATGAGCCAAACAGAGGATTAACATGGCATCAGTCCCGGACAGGAACTGAGTGGTTAATTCTAACCACACATACACTCACACATCCAGAGGGTCACAAACAGGCTCACTGGTTTAATGCACTTACAAGGAGCTATTAGCTCAAAGGCTTTGAAATACTGTTGGCCTTGCAAGTGAGTGCAGATTTCACTCATTTTTCAAAGCTATTAAGATAATCACCAGATCATTATTTAAAGGGATAGTTCACCCAAAAATGAACACACTCATGTCATTCCAAAATGACCTAGATGACTTTTGCTTCCGAGGAACACAAAAGTGAGTGTGACTGAGGGTGAGTAAATGATGGAAAATGTTCATTTTGGTTGAGTGATCCCTTTAATGTAAGTTTATAAGGTAAAAGTCAATTAAAGAGAACACTGGCATGACATTGATGCTATGAATTTAGTTGATAATTTGAACTGAGTTCGATTTGCTTGTGCAGTGTGAATAGAATTACAATTGACAATGATTTGTTTGTTATTGTATTCGGTGATAGCCAATCACAGCTGTGTCATGTTTTGGTTGTAGAACCTGTCATTTCTGTTCAAAAAGTTGCACTCTACACTCAATGTGAAAAAAATCATATAGAACTTCATATAGAACTTGCTTTACTTTCCTGATGTTTACATTTGTGAATTGTTCTGGCATTAGAAAATATTTTTGTCAGTTCCAATCACCGACTGCATAAACAAATCCACATCATGTGAACTGCAGTCAAGCCAGTTGTTATTGGTTACACCATTTTATGAACGTTTTATTAACTGCTTTACTCTATAATACAATCAAAACATCCTGTTCCTTTCTCATTCACGATTACAGTGGATGGTGGTTAAACTATAAAAACAAGACTGGGGCGTCTCACTGAGACGTAAGTGATTATAGGAACATGAGACAAGTGAAGTGTGAAGATTTCCTCTCGCAGTTGGCTTGCATATCCTGTAACATCAGCTCACACGTTTTGTTTTGAAATGTTCCTCTCCCAGGCTATTCTTGCAAATAGATGTTTCATTATGCAAATGCAGGAGAAAAAAAAACATGTGTTAGTAAGTCCATTGTTTTTATTAATGAAGTGCTCATTATGTGGGGGCTACCTATGTAGTACTAGATGAGATCTTTTGTAGCAATGCCTGGATGTCCTTAAATGTTGAATGACTGACTCACCTGGGAGTTCTTTGTGTAATGCCTGTGGCTGGGGTTGGTCTCTCTTTGAATAACCTATTCTTGTCAGCTGAGGTTTGAGGCTTGGATTGCTTTCACTTTTGTTAACTGATTGTATCAGATTCAGTATACGTGCATTATTGTGCATTATTCTATATATTAGAGTGAATCTCTGATAAATAGGGTGCATCTACATGGAAGCAGTATCAAAGATTAGAGGCACAGTAGGCGATCTTTTCCAGAAACATTTTTGTGAAGTCTCTTTACATCCTGATAGCAATGGGTAAAAAAGTGGTGTAAATATATTTATGTATCTTCTGTGGAAGGCGCAGGACCATGAAATGCTCGTCCAATCACTGCATTCAGTCTGAAAGCAATGATAGGATGTCCTACTTTTATGTCAGATTAGGTATTTGCATAACTTATCCGCACACTTTTGTAGGGGGCGTGGCTTCGGAGAGCGCTCTGAAGGGAGGGCGAGATCTTGTGCTTTCAAAGCTAGCTTGCTGTTGCTAGCCTCTCATTTTACCTACCGTACCTTTAAAGGAAAGCCAAGGTAATTTCAAAATGAATAGTGCTGCTTTTCACAACCTCCCTGCAGCAAATTGTTACTGGGTGACAGTAAGTAAAAAAGTGATGGTTGGAAAGCATGTTGCTCAGTTATTTTGGTGGTGATTTATTCCCTATAAAATGGCTAGAGATGAAAGCAAACAGAAGCATGACCCTGTAATGTGAATTTGGCTATTTTTGCAACTAAATAAGCCGAGCAGAGATGGCTTGACAGATATTCCGCCTCAGCCTCCAGGTTCTTTGTTATAGACTGTTTCTGTCTAGCCAGTGTGTCCTTCAGTGACACCTTACCCATAGAAGTTTTAAAGTCTGTTATATCATCAGTGCAAAAAGCAGTGTGGGAGTGCTTATATTGTTGCTTATATTGTAAAAGATATGTGTTCACTGTATGCATGTTCTGCTAGATGTGGTGTGCTCCTATTGGTAGAGCATTGCGAGAGCAGCGCAAAGGTTGAGGGTTCGATTCCCAGGAAACACACACTTATGCATAACTTGAATGCACTGTAAGTCGCTTTGGATAAAAGCGCCTGCAAAATGCATAAATGTACAATTAATTTTAATTGGTTATATCTATGTTAGATACATCTAACATAGCACAGGTTTCAGGTTTTCCGGTTTCAGAAACATCAGTTTCTTCTTTTGATTTCCCCTATATGAAGCTCCTAAAGGCCAAGTACATATTTCCTGACTGCCAACACGTAGAACAGAATGAAATTCATTGCACATGTATCTGTCACCGCAAAGTGCAAAACAGATATATTGTGCACTCTGTTTCCTGCAGCTCTATACTGGCATGTGAACTACTGTGTGTGTGTGTGTGTGTGTGTGTGTGTGTGTGTNAGTGCAAAACAGATATATTGTGCACTCTGTTTCCTGCAGCTCTATACTGGCATGTGAACTACTGTGTGTGTGTGTGTGTGTGTGTGTGTGAGAGAGAGAGTGTGTGTGTGTGTGTGTGTGTGTGAGAGTGAGAGTGTGTGAGAGTGTGTGTGTGTGTGTGTGTGTGTGTGTGTGTGTACAGTTTTAGGAGGGTTGTTCTCTCTCTGTCCGTGTGATTGAGCATATAGGCTGATCCAGGGAGTTAATTACAGTGGGTGCCTGTCAGGCTTGAACAAAAAGCCTGCACAGACAGCACAACTCACAGAAACACAACCGGCTGAATACAAGCATCCTAAACTAGACCAGTGCCCCAGCTCAGCTCCTGCCACAACACACTACAGAAGAACATTTGACTATAAAAAATGAATAGATTCTTTTGATGCTGGACTATTATATGAAACCTTTCTGTTAGTTTAGAAATCTAACAGAAAGGTTTCATATAATAGTATAGCATACTATTAGATAAAGAAATTACATAGTTAAGAAATTACATAGTGCCATTTCAAATTAAATTAATACTTTTCAAAATATGTTGGGATGTTAATATGCCTAACAGAAGGATACATTTAATTCTACAAAATCAGGTAACAAGGGTGTGTGTGTGTGTTTGTGTGGTCGGTCCTGGTGTTCACTACATTATGGGGACCAAATATCTCCAAGTATAGTAAAGTACCAGTACATTTTGACCTTATGGGGACATTTTATTGGTCCCCATAAAGAAACAAGCTTAAGTTATACAGAATGATATTTCTGTACGTCATGATACGTCAGCTTATAAATTTTACAGGATTCATGTTAACGTGTATAAACCCATTTTATTCACAGTAAGGTCATGAGTGCCTCAGAACTTTTCACCCCATCAGCTGTGGCTGGGTTTGTACTGTGAAGGCTACTGTGAGAAATGCAGAGTGACATAATGTGGCTCAGAGTAAAATGGAAACTGAGGCAATGGCTCGCTGTAAACGTCCTGTTTCTGACGGCTGAGCTCGGAGCCCTCTGTTACACAGCCTGGGCAATCCAATGACTTTTTGCCCCCTCTGTAGTGTAAAAGGACACAGCTGCAGTGTCCACACCATTCAGTAGATCACATTCAGTCATTGTAATACACTTATTTATTTACACCTACACTTATTCATTGAGTTTATTACAATGAGTTTTACTAATAGAAGTTTTTTTAAAGAAAACAGGAAATTTAAGTTTTTGAATTTTGATTAAAAGTTAGCTATCAGCAATATTATTTCAAAGTAGCTTTAAATTTAGGCAAAACAACTGTTTTAAGGAAACTTAAGAATAGTTAATTCTGGATCATTAAGCATCAGTATTAATGTAATTATTAAATATGTAGGTGTTTCTGTTTTCTGTTTTTGTTTTAGTAGTTTTGTCATGCCTCTGATTTGCGCTGCTATCTCCATCCAGAGTGAAATCTCCAAATCTCAGCTCCATGTAACTGTATAGTAAATATAAACTGGCTTGATTGGCGATCTGTAATTGTCACAACACACAGTACTTTTGCATTCAGTGTGGACAGGCAAATTGCTTGTCGCTGAAGTCTTGCCATTTATCATTTTGACAGTGTTAGTCTGAGCTCTTGTACACTATGGTAATCTAATCCATGCAACCAGTTGCTAAAATGCGTGTTTGTTGTTGCTAACAGTAACAAACCATGCATGCATGCACTCCCATGCAAAGGTACATGCATACAGTACACAGAATGGCAGGCTTGTGTCTTCATTGTGCACTGAAGCAGTACGTGTTGTATTGCTTTCACTGTGCTGCTGTATTACAGTGTATGTGGTAGTAATATGAGCTGACCATCCCTCCACCCCCCCACCCCCCATCCTCTTCATTGCAGTTAAACCCAAACATACATGCAGACATACAAGTGACATAATAAAAAGATTGCAGGCATGATTAGTTTACACATCCATGGGGATCAGAGAATTTAATTCACATTTGAAGGGGGGAGAAAAACAGATGTAAACTCAATTTGAAAGCTCAAACGTACACCATGTGGACTAATGCACTTCTTGAGTTTCATCAGCACTCAGTAGCCAGGCCGGAGTTCAGCGAGCATTCATGCATAGACCAGCTAACTGATAACTAGACCTTTGGCTAAACAGGTGACAGATTCTGAACCGTTTCTTTTTGTGGGTCAGGCTGCCCCAGGCTTTAAGCTGTTTATGACAGTTACCGTAACCTTAGCTGACAACTGAACAAACGCATTGTCAAAGTGTGTGTGGGGCATTATTTGTTATTTGTGTGCCATAGGTATTAAACACCTTTTTTATCACCTATTTAGTCATTGAGATGTAACCAAGAAATATGTTTCTAAGCTTAGTGAATTAAATCAATGAATTTTTTAATAGAACGAATGAATTACATTTCTGCAGAGGCTGTGAACTAAACCTGTTTTTAAAGGAAAGGTTATGTTATGATATGCTGGTTGAAAGTCTTATTCACATCCTGATAACAATTACTAAGTAAAATGGTGTGTATATTATTGTATATAATAATATACGTGTATATTATTGTATATTGTATATACGTGTATATATATGTGTGTATATATTTAAATATCTGTGAAAGGAACAGGATCATAAAACATTCGTCCAATGATTGCATTCGGTCCAAATGCAATGATAGGATGTCCTACTTGCCTGTCAAACTATTTATTGCATACCTCCACTCACTTTTGAAGGAGGCGTGGCTTTGGATCGCTGTGAACAGAGGGCAGGATCTTATGCTATCAAAGCTGTGCTGCTAGCCTCTCTGAAATTGCCAACCGTATTTTAATGTGATTTAAATTGTGGTGACTTCAGGATTTTCAAATAAAGGTAGATTTTTTTGTAGTCAGGGGATCAAAGGTCTGGGCCAGAAGATGCAAATACTCTTACTTGTATTTGCAAAAAGGAAAAACATCACAAATTTGTCAGGCTCTTGATGTTGCACAAGAAAAATCATTGTGTTTGTGTGGTTAACATGAGATCGCTAATAGTTATCTAAATACTTTTAGCTTTTGCTGACCCAGGTATCTGGGTGCAATAACAGGACAAGAAGCTGTCATGAAGAGGTCGAAGGGCTTGTGAAACACAGACAGAGATACGAGACATTGTCTCAGACACTAACTCAGCACTGAGTTCACCAGCAGGGCTGTGTGTAGATGCTCACGTACACACAGACACACACTCACGTTAGCATTTCGGCTGCAAAACACAGAGCTCAGCATGAATTTTCAATGCATCACAAAGCAGGAAGCATCTGTCAACACGCAGAAACCTTGTTTAGTGCTGGAAATAATTGGTTAAAGTTCAAGGTACAATGACATAGAAGAGTGTGTGTGGTTGTTTGTAAATGTATTAAGCTTAAAGTTGACTGGCCCCACCAGTTTTAAATGTTTGGCTACATCCTTAAATAGGTCCACCCTAAATCTGCATGCACACCAGAGCAACTGCAAAGGCTACCATTTTTGTTTCATTGTTCTATGAAATCTCAGTTAAAGGTAGTTGATAATATACAACAGGTGGCACAGCTGTAATGTGTATTGTTTGGGCATTAAGCGTACAAAGAAAAATGGAGGTTTATACTAAACAAATTGCTATTAAACTGTAACATGCAATTTCACAGAAGCAGGAAGAGAGGACAAGAAACCTCAGCTAGCGCACAACACTTCCTCAAAGTAACATCTAGTTCATTGATGGATTAGAAAAGAGTGGAAAGCAGATGGACGTGATTTATAGACGGACGCGTAACGAGAGGAACCTCATTACGCTGCAAATCAGATTGTACACCCTTAAACAGCCTGCAGAAATTAGCCCTGTTTGTTGATGCGTGGACAGCAGGCCTTTGCAATGTTGTTTACAGAAATTAAAGCAAAATTATGTCTATAAATCCTTTGTTGCGAATTCCTTTGTGGCAAGCTGTGAAAGCAGCAGTTTCTTGCTTTAATGCAAATTGCAGATGTTTGTTTTACTATTGTGGCTCAGAGAAAACAGAAACTGAGACAGTGGTGTTTGTATCACATCCTCTATTAAATCCGTGTAGTTAAATCCACAGGTCCAGCAAATGAACACCCACAGCCTTCAGGGGTCAGAAATGTCAAGAAAGCCCAATATTTAGGCTTGCTCTCGGCTACATGTGCTGAAAAACCTGTCCGTTTTTTTTGTCAAACAATTGCAGTCTCTGAAATCAGATGTTTTGTCATCTTGCAGATTAAAGATTACAAGCTGTTTTGGTCTTAATGTTTTTTTCTGATTCAGTTCTGTCAGAAGGACGGAGCCAAATCACAGCATGTCCCTGTTAGATAATAACAAATATATAGCGGGATAATCTACTAAAACACTATCCTTGCGTTATATTGCATATTGCCATGCACATTTCCATTGTAATGCATTATATTAGACAAAACCTTGACTCATTAAGTGTATTTTATAAATACCATGAAGGCACAAATTCTGTTTAAGTGAATCGTATCTATATATTCTATAAACAGTGAGCATATCAACATTAAACACACTGTACCTAATCACCAGCGTGTTGTATGACTGAATAAGTGTGTGTGGCGTTTGCCAGTGAAATGAGGTTGTATTGGATGTTGGCACTGTGGCTTTTTCCCTACTGTGTGCCAGGGAAGGGATTTAATCAGCATCCGCTACAATGTGGCAATCTGGACATGGTGGCTGCTGTGTCGAAATGTGATTTTAAAGGATAATGCAGGGTGTTGCCTCCCTGTCACGCATATCTTCTTTATCAGCGCCCCCTGGTGGTCACTGTAGGTAACGACAGCACTGTGGAATCGGCCTGTATGTGCCCATGCTAAACCCAACGTTCTGGTGTGATCAGCTGTCGGTATACACCTCCAAATATCTCTCACCCCACCTGCCACAGCACTGTATTGAAACAACCAAAGACGGCAGATTCGCTGATGGTCAACACAACGTAACGTATTTGGGAGGGTTACATTCTTGCAGGCGAAACTGAATGGATACAAAGCTTTGAACATTCCTCTCTCACAGCACATTTTTTAAAGGGGAACGCAATTTCTCTGCACAGCAGGTGGCTGGAAAGGGTCTGTGCTGTCATGGTATGCTGAGATGCATAATTGATGAGGCAATACAGTATAATTCACAAGCACTTTGGTGTTATAATTTAAATCCCATTTATATGGAATCACAGAATAGTTGGTATTATTTATGACTTGGTCATTAGCGTGATTAATAGGACAGTCGAGAGCACTCTCAGATGGGGAAATAATTATATCTTTGAGTCATCGAGAGAATCTGAAGCAAGGCCCAGTTCGGTTCTTAGTATCATGTCATAGTAGCTGAAAAGTGTGATCTCAGTTGCTTCGAGCGTCAGGTCATTAGCAACAGAGCAACAGATGTTTTTAAACAATAACAGGTTTCTGTTGTCATCCACAGAATTATCCAATGTCACGTTGCAGAATTAAAAACATTTCATTGTCATTAAAAATGTAGCTGTGTTCTCCATCTTTTAATTCAATTGATCTACATTTTTTTATAGCGATTTTCACAATTTTTGCATTTCTGTAAGCTAGCTTTGCAATAAATACTTTCTTGCAACAAACAGTTGAGAGTCTGCAACATAAGAAAACAGTGAAATATAAATGATACAAAACAGGAAGATTATGAAATTCATAGGATGCATGGTATTTAGCATATTTAGTATCCTTTTGTTTGATGCTTATTTGATAAAGTTTCACACAGTATTATTTCATACATGTGTCGATGTTTTAGGATCGAAAGCTGACCAAGGCAGAGCAGCAGCGTTTTAAAGAGGAAGCTGAAATGCTGAAAGGTCTACAGCATCCCAACATTGTCCGTTTCTATGATTCTTGGGAGTCTGTTCTTAGAGGAAAGAAGTGCATCGTCCTAGTGACTGAGCTCATGACCTCCGGAACGCTCAAAACGTAAGTATTTAGCACAAGTTTATAGTTACAATTCCTTTAAGATCTCTAAATGCGTCTTGCCTTCCACAGTTTGTTAACTACATTGTTAGCGTACGTTGACAAATACTTTCATGTTGATTTCAGGGATGGTTAGCTCATTACTAACACCGTGACATGTTTTCTTCTGTTCAAGGTATCTTAAGCGCTTTAAAGTCATGAAGCCCAAGGTTCTACGCAGCTGGTGCAGGCAAATCCTAAAGGGTCTTCAGTTCCTACACACCCGTACGCCACCCATTGTGCACCGTGACCTCAAGTGTGACAATATTTTTATCACAGGCCCTACCGGGTCTGTAAAGATTGGTGACCTGGGACTGGCCACCCTCATGCGGACGTCTTTTGCCAAGAGTGTCATAGGTCTGTAGATTTCATCCCATTGACCGTTGTAGTTAAGTAGTTTGTGTTCTCTAGAGATTTTCCCATCATGTGAGATGGAAAATTTATGACCTTTCGGATGGACACTTGTCCTGAATAGAGTGCTAATCTGCCACACTAGTGGCTAAGATTATAGTGTCCGTTGAGAATCCTTCAAACCAGGCACGTCATTTCTTCAAACCAGGCACGTCATTTCTTCCTTTGTCTCTTGTGCTCATATTGTGCAGCTGTGGACCACTGTTAAGAGCCCTGTTTGCTGATCCATAATAATGACAGCAGTATGTTCATGCATAAAAACATCAATACTTATTGATTTTTTTTGTTTAAATAGTTGCTGACAGGACAGTACAGGCATATATATTCACATTACTACATGCATAAAAGGAAGGCAGAACTTTGTGTTTACCGTGAATGATAATGAATGAATGACTATGGCAAAGCCCTATTTCATTGCATTCTTTTAAAAAGGTAACTCTAAAGTCTCCCAGCAGTGTACTTGGTGTGTACTTGGAAACGTTGCACAATTATTTCAAGCCTGACTAAGGGAGAAGACACTGCAAAGGATTTGATGATTAAGAGGATCCTGAAAACATCAGGGTGCTGCATAGATGAAACTTTCTGCATTGACTGAAATCCTTCATTTGAATGTTAGTAATCTCTGGCTCAAGCCAGGAAGCACGCTTGACTGTTTATCAGGGCTGTTCTTCTGCATTGCTTCAAAGATGGAGTGCCTCTAGTGGGCAGATTAATCTGAAAGAAATGGCTTGGGCTTTATCATGTATTATATTTTTTGGTGATTGATTAAAAAGCTCATTTACATTATAGTCTTTACATTTAATCATCTTTTTGATAATTGAGCTTTTGTGACCATTTGCACAGTGACAAGGCTGGGAGAAAAAGCTAAATGTCAGAATTTCTCGGGGTTTTTTTTGCATTGATCATAGCAACAGTAGATAATGATAATAAATGTTGCAGACAGGGAGCAGCATGTCATCCGAATGTTGTATTGATTCCTCAGGGACTCCAGAGTTTATGGCCCCTGAGATGTATGAGGAGCACTACGATGAGTCAGTAGATGTCTACGCCTTTGGCATGTGTATGCTGGAGATGGCTACATCGGAGTATCCATACTCAGAATGCCAAAATGCTGCCCAGATCTACCGCAAAGTCACAAGCGTAAGTCATATTTACATGTATAGTGTATTTAAAAGTAATGTGCTTATATGTACTTAAAGGTAGGGTAGACAATTTCGAGAGAGGCTAGCAATAGCAAGCTAGTTTTGAAAGCATAAGATGCCACCCACTTTTCAGAGTGCTCTTTAAAGCCACGCTTTCTACAATAGTGCCCTAGATATGGAAATACATAGTTTGACACGCATGCAGGACATCCTATTATTGCTTTTAGACCGAACGCAATAATTGGACAAGCATTTTTTGGTTCTGTGCCTTTCACAGAAGATATATATAAAAATATTTATACCACTTAACTTCCTAACTTTTAATGCACCACATTTTTTTTTAATGCAGGGTATCAAGCCTGCCAGTTTTGATAAAGTAAATGACCCTGAGGTGAAGGAGATCATTGAGGGCTGCATTCGCCAAAACAGATTAGAGCGGTAAGCACATGGCCCGCAAAAGTCCTGTAAGTACAGAAAAGCTAAGAAGCAGTCTCAGTTCTCTCGTCTTACCTTCAGGCTCTCAGTTAAAGACCTTCTAAATCATGCCTTCTTTGCGGAGGACACCGGAGTGCGTGTGGAGCTTGCAGAAGAAGATACAGGATGCAAAGACTGCCTGGCCCTGCGCATCTGGGTTGAGGAGCCAAAGAAACTCAAGGGGAAGCACAAAGACAATGAGGCCATCGAATTTAGCTACGACCTGGAGAATGACAGTGCTGAAGAGGTTGCACTAGAGATGGTGAGGACCACGAATGCTGTATTAAGAGAAACTAGGCTTTGTGTTAGTTACTGTGATACATCTGTCTTTAAGGCACACTGTAACCTACATACTTACTTTCTTTCTTATTCATGTTTTCATGATTTCTTTTCTATCTTTATTTATCCCCCAATTGTACATCTTTTTTGTAGGTAAAGTCTGGCTTTTTCCATGAAAGTGACGCTAAAGTCGTGGGAAAGTCCATCAGGGACAGGGTGACGCTGATTAAGAAGTCCCGTGAAAGACGCCAGCAGCAGCTCCTTCAGCAGCAAAGTATGGATGAGCGTCGTGACTCTTCAGCTCTCGCATCTTCTGTTTCCTGTGTCCATCCTTCCTGCCCCTCCTCACTGGGCCCAGGAGCTTCTGCCGCTGGGGTTCATGGCGAGGCAGAGGAGCTGCCAGAAGTGGACCAGCATGTCCAGCAGCAAGGCACTGCACTGGGCCTTAGAGGTGCAAAATACGTTTGGAATCAAAATGTAGACAACAGCTCTGTTCCAAAACTTGATCTTCCTAATACCTACACAGGCAGCTGGCTTCCGAGGCAGCATCATCATGGAATCTCATAGGCATTTAATTTGCATAGGCAGCAACTCGCTTGCCCATATAAGCGTGCCTATAATTTCTTAAAGGAATAGTTCACCCAATTCTTCCATTATTTACTCACCCTCATGTCATTCCAAACATGTGTGACTTTTTTTGTTCTGAGGAACACAAAAAGAGATATTTTGAAGCACGTTGGTAACCAAACAACAGTGGCACCCTTTAACTTCCATTGTATGGACACAAAACCACTGAGACATTTCTCAAAATATCTTCTTTTGTGTTATGTAGAAGAAAAAAGTCATGGAATGACATGAAGGTGAGTAAATAGTTGAGTAAAAATTCATTTGTTTTGGTAAGCTAGTTTTGTTACACAGCGAATGGCTGTAGAAATTGACTTTGAAATTAATTGAATTTGTAATTGTAGAAATTAATAAAATTGGTTTGACAGACAGGAACTAGGTAAGCATGTTTAGCTTAGTGCATTTTTAAATGTGGTTTGGCTTTTTATTTCCCATATTTAGAGGGTGAGAGCCTTTCTGCTGTCAGTGGAGATCCTTTCTCAAGTGGACAAAGCCAAGCCTTTTCTCTCCCTGATTCAGGGAACCCATGTGCTCATGCTCAACCCAGCTACCCCACTGGCACCTCTGTAAGTACTGCTCCTTCAGAAACAACATCATACATTGCATGTTCATCAACATAATTAAGCCTTTGTGTCTAGTGCCATTTAACCCCAGTTGCTCAAGGTGGCACACCACCACTCTTGCTCAATTCATATGAAAACATTTGATGAGAATTACAAAAAAGGAATTGCCGTGTGACTGTAGACTGTGGTGGGATAAGAATTGTTTCCTTTATTTAGGGAGTAAAAGGTGCAGGGGTTGTGTCTCACCCCCAGCTGCTCCCTATTGGTCAGAGCGGAGGGGTTCCAAACATGCCTGTTGGCCAGAATGGTGGAATATCTGGCATTTCCATTGGCCAAAGTGGTGGTGGGACTCCTAACATTCCTATGGCACAGACTTTCATTCAACCAGTCACTATGGCATCACAGGTCCCTTTAAGTGTGCCTCAACAATACTCTCAGGTGATTGTCTCCCTTGTGTCCAGCATCTCTTATTACTGTGATTTCCCTATTCTCTGACTTTCAACACACTGGACACCCTATTGCTTATCTAAAACAAATCAATCCAGGGAGACTTACTCTACCACCAAGCAGTGTGAATATCGGTGTCAAATTTTATTTATTTAGTGGAATTGAGTCACCTCTGGGGTATTTGACCCTTTGTGTGTGTAATGCCTTGTATCAAAATGTGAGTTACAATATAAAGCATAGACACAGCATTGAAATACTGAATCGAATGTTCTCTAAGCTCTCCATGCAGTCTGTAACTTTGATGTAGGTCATGTGCTGAGTTACACGATGTTCGCTGACCTACATTTTTAATGCTGGGTCCTGAGAGCATATTTGTTGTTAAATTTTACTGTGAAACGATTTGACTTGATTAACAAGCTGAACCACATGAGCTGCTAATTTGAAGGGGCTAATGGTTTTCTCTTTTTCTGTCTAATTCACCAATTAAAAGCAAATAATATCCAAATGTTTGTAAAAGCAACTAAATCAAGTTGTTTTTTGTGTAGTGGCA
>JAZGTK010014739.1:0-13572 GCA_036877625.1 Ambastaia sidthimunki
TGTTGTTTGGAAATAGGGGATTGTGGGAGTTGCCTCATACTCACCGGAGCATCCAGTACAATGAGCTGCGGGCAGGAGCGAAGCACAGACATACATATTAGCAGACAGAGAGGCCAGAGGCCAGTCTACTGTCACACCTAACCGATACAATACTTTAATTTTTTTCTTGCAGTTTTCTTATAGTGCAGTTAAAGGAGTTCTCTTTTGTTCTCTGCTCTGATTTTTCATTATTTGGTCCAAATCGGCATTTAAAAAAATAATTAAATACATAAAATTGTAATTTTTAGAAAGGTTACTTGTATTGTAATTAAGTTAATTGTAAATTGTAAGTAATATGGTACAATTATATTTTTACAAAAATTATTGCAAACATTTAGGCAAACAGTTTCAGTTTAAATGGTTTTTCATGATCATGAAAAACATTTAAGTCAAGTGTTTCTAAACTTTAGATTTTCTAAAGTTTACAGATGTCACTAGATTTCCATGTATCTTTCTGGTGTCTTTAATCGGATACCAAGCAACAAAAACTGGGTTTACTTTTACAGCTGGTCACAACACAGATTATTTTGTGTGCAATTTTTTTTTGTTTGGAACAAAGTGACACTTAAATTTTGCTTTTAAAACATTAATTTGTGCGTTGATTTTGTAACTGTTTGTACTGTAATCCCGGTTGTTGTGTTATCAGATAATGGTATGAGTCATAATTATTGTCTGTGATAGTGAACAGCATGACACAGAGGTTAGGCTAGAAATAAACCAGAATATTCTTTCTGAATCACAAGTCCTCAACCCTTGTAAACAAACCTTTTTGCTTGAGCATAAATTGTGTCTCATATCAGTTAATTTGCACAAAACTTTGGGCCAGAAACAGAGATCAAACTGTAGCCAAACTCTAGACACAGCAAATATGGCCTGAAACATCTTTTGTTTACTACAACAGACCTAAAATGTAAAAGTGCAGAAAAATACCAGAGTAGACATAATTTATCACAGCCTGCCAGTGTCCTTACTTCCATTTGAGTGAACCCCAGCAAGTAACATTAATTCTAACTTTGTTTAAAAACACCACATTACAGAGAGAACTCACTAGTCATGTTTAAGCCTGGGCAAAGCCTCTCAGCATAGCACTTTTGCATTGGGTCATTTATCAAGGGGGCTTTTCAGACAAGCCGGTTGACATGAGAGATGAAAGTTATTGATGAAGAGTGTGTGCTATGCTTTAAAGCTTTCCCCATTAAAGTCAAACTGAACCGTACTTTCTTTAGTTGGTCAGCATAAGTGAAAATAGCAGTAGCAAAAATAACTACATTTACCAGATTAAGTGATAATTTAGCTGCTTTTATCTTGTTAGTCCACACTGGTAAAGAATAACATACAGAATTCTCTGAAATGAATTAGCTGCTGTACTCATAACAGTTGAAGAAAGGAAGACAGCTTATTGTTTGGATGCTACGTTAACGTTTGAATAGCATACTATCATTCTTCTCTCAGTTTGCAGTATGTATAATTCTCACAGTATGTCAATTTTCTGAACACATTAAATGTACCTGGCTAACATAATACATTTATCAAAAAGTGTAGCAGAGGAAAACACTTTCTGTACCCCACAATGCAATGCAGTTAATATGACCTTGAACTGTGACAAATGAAGTCACACAATGAATCAAAATAACTTTAAATTGAAAGGACATCGGCCACTTGCTAAATTAAATATAATGTAACAAGGTCTTGTGACAACAATACCAAGTATACTACATAGTATGCAGTTCGCTTGTGCAGGATGTCATTCTGAACATAACCTGTATCACCCGTACTCACAATCATGCCATGCAGAGGAAGATGCCCATGAACTTTGAACTGATTGGTTGCCGTCACCCCTTTGCTTGTATACAGCAGCATGTCTGAAAACTTAAAGGTTTTTAGTCAGCACAGAGAGAAATTACAGTAAATACTGGCAAAAACAGTAAGCGGACTAAGAATAAACTCTTACAAGGAAAAACATCCTTTGCTGCAGACCCTTCTTCGTGAGCTTGTAGAGACAACCTTCCCTGATGAACTCCTAGACAGCAGGATAAATACACAGTAAATCAATCCGTGTGTTCTTAATATATTGTTTTTTTGAGAATTAATTATACAGTGTCCACACAGCTTTTCAATTACCAAAATTTTCCAATTCTTTTACAATTGTAATTTAATTGTAGCCTTACCGCTGGACACATTTGGCTTTTTTATGATGCTGTTAGGTTAAAAGTAAGGCTGCCCCCAAGCCATTAGTCGAATAGTCACATGTTTATGATATTAATTTAAGTACATAAATATGTACTGGGGAGGGGGTATTAAATAATGGTTTAAATTAGAGGGATGAGAAAGAATGTAGAATAATGTTACATATAACATATAACAAACCATATTTACAGTACCATATTTACATTAACCGTTTCAGGTTTTACCAGCATTTGTAGGCTTATATATTGCTGTGCAACCAAATCACCAGTACTGTACACTATGCAAACCTAGTGGTAATGGTGCAAAGTCCTAACCACTACACTACTATCATCCACCCTCCATAACTAATCAAAAAAAAGAACAAGAGATAAACAAACAGATACAAAGACAGACAAACGACAGACAAACGACAAACACTTTATTAATCCTCTGTGGGAAATTAGTAATGCAAGGTAAGAACTCACTCTTCCTGGAGCTGTAAGGTTCTCAATGCCTATCAGATCTCTCTGTAGTTCTGTCAGCTTCTGGAAGTTCTCCAGTCGAATCAGACTGCTCTGCAGCTGAGTTGCAATTTCTGCCACCTCTTTAAGGGCCTCTGCAGGGGATCAAAGTCAGTTAAAACCACGCAAGTTCATTACAATGCTTAGATCTTAAAGGAAAGTCTTAACCTAAAATGCTTTTGTTTTTGGGGTATAGTTAGAAGCATTAATACCTTCATTTTAAAACGGCTCACCTTTGCAATCGTCGTAGTCTGTGTGCTGGGGGGTGTAATGTTTACACAGGCGCTCCAGGATAAGTTTGTAGTGCATGAGTCTCTGGATGGGCTTCAGCAGGAAGGTGTTGAGAGGAAGATAGCACACCTTCTGCAGCTCAAACTCTTTATATACAGTCTCCAGTTTCTTCATACGTTTTGTAGCTTTCTCAAGCTCGGTTAGCACCTCATCGTGCTTCTGCAGATAGCCTGTGAACTCCTGAGAATAAAAACAGCTTCTCTTTTTGAATGGAGCTTCAGACCACATACTAATACAAAAACTCTATTACATCTCTCCAATTTATTATGCAGTGCTATTTCTGTGGAAGTCAACTATGACCTCACCTTCAAAGCACACATGTTGTGGAGCATTACATCACCAATTCGCTGGTAATCTCCTTTAATGTGAGCATTGGATCGTCCCTCCCTGCAAAAAAGTAAAAACCATCAAAGACTGAAACACTATTCTTAACAATAAGCAAAATAAATCTTAAAGTGATAAGGATCCTGATACGAAGGGATTTTCAAGACTCCTTGTATCACCCTGATAAGATTTTTTGCTGCTGGATGTACAATATGACCCTTATTACATGACTTCTTGACTTCATATACATTATCTCTTACTTATCCTTTAACATCATCAATGTGTCTAATGTGTTAAATGAGAGGGGTTAGTACCAGAGAGCCAGCCTTTGGTCGATCTCCTTGAGGAAGCCTCTATGAAACTCATAGATGGGGTCGATGTTGGAGAACAGGAGGGTCATGAGACTCTCAGGCATTGCGTTTTCTTTTATAACTGCACTGCGGAACCACTGAACACACACACACAGAGTGAGATTAAACACAGCACCACCTCACAGACGACAGCAACAGAGATAATCTAACAAACACATTAAATACATCAAGGGACATACACAGCCCCCTTTAATCAGCACAACGTATGCACTGTACCGACAAAGCCCAGTACTGTGCTCCAGGTGCAGTGGGCTGAACTTGTTACATTCAGCATTAGTCAAGAGTATAGAAGTCTCACCACTGTAATGACCTCCAGATCCTTCAGGTACGTCCGCTCTGTCATCAGAATCTCTTTAGCGATGAAATAGGCTTTATCTGTAGGATATCTCTGAAAATCAAAGCATGGTTAAAGTGACTAGTTTTAAGTGTCATTAATAATCAATTTTATTTAAAACATTTTAGTCATCCCTATAATGTTCCAAACCCTGTTTATTTTTTGTGGGTTTTGCGAAACACAAAAGCAGATATTTTTAAGAAATCTCAGTTTTAGTATTATTTAAATCCACTACACTAACTAGCTAAAAAGACAGATTGATTATTTTGATAACACCATTTTTAGGCAACACATTTTTAGGTAATATTTGAAGACTGATGCAAAGTGTTTACTTCTGATCAAACAATAACACTGGGGCCATGAGATTGGAAAGGTCAGTTATGCACACCAGAAGTTAGCAGAAAGCCAAAAAAAAACTCTTTAAACAACAGCAAGTCACAATGGAACCCAAAGGTCACCTGCCCTTTTCATTCACACTTGTTATTCAAATTCAAAAATGCCCTGAGTTGTATCCAGTGTTCTTTAATCAACCGTATTCAGGCCCGGGCAGGTTGGTATGCAATCAGTGTACCTTCTTCCTGCCCTCTTCCTCTTCCTCTATTCTGGCACTGCCCACCTCATTCAGGATGGGGCTCTGCAGGGGTGAAGGCATCTGCCCAGGAAGACTGAGGGTGGACATCTGGAAAGATGGTGACAAACACAGTGGGCCCTTAGTGTTGAAGGGGGACAGCTGTGGACTGTCAATGGCAGAATCTAAAGGGGTAGAGCAGAGAAGAAGAACATGAATTAATACTGCACACCACATGCACTGTGAGGGAACATTAACTAAAACAAATTAAACTTTGCAATTTCTAGTTCAAGTGTCTGCAAACTGCTGTCTTTTCAAAACTTGCCTGTGATTCTGTTCTGAATCTAACACAACAAACAGACAATTCAAAGTGCTAATAAACGTGCTAAATATTTGGACACCAGTTGAGGCATCGATTCATTCCATAACGCTTTTGTGCCGCACTAATAAATTCTGACAAATCAGGAACAGTGAAAGACATGATGCAGCAGGGCACACAGCTGTTACCACTTGTTCAGTCATTGTTTGCAGAGCTATAAAAAAAAGCCATGAGAATACAAAACATCCATTTCCTTTATCATAACCTCTTTTACATAAGCAAGATAGTACGACTAAAAGAGGGACAAATATGGAAAGGAGGAAATGTTTTTTCCTTTTTTCATTAAAGAGGAGCAGCTCACAGGGGAAATCAAGAATGAAGAGGCTGGGCATAAACAAGGAACTAAACTGCAGAAGAAAAAGGTGGCTTTACGACCCGGAAACAATTCTTGCCGAGGATTATTAGCAATACCACAGTGTTGGTGAGCCGGCAGCGTTTTTCAGTTTAACTGGAGTCTCCCAGCAGGGATGACATAGAAGAAGGGGGGCTGGGGGTTCTGCAGCGAAGATTTGGCTGACAGCCTGAACAAACAGAGGGAGGGCTTCACACTAGAACGAGGCTGTGGAATTTAGCATAAGAGATACATCTGAAACTCTGAGTCAACACAACAGACTTCTGCAATCGTATTTTTCCACTTAGTCCTATTACTGCGCTTATATCAAATTTCTATAGGTAGTTAATTATAGATCTTAACCCAAGAAACTATTGTATTACACTGTTTGTGAACTTTATATTGTCTAGTATAAGGTAACACAGCAAGTGACCTGAGCTACCCTCTAAAGTAATCGTTACAAACATAGACCATATGTAAACATTTGTGTAAAGCACCCGTTGTTAAAAAAAAATCATCCAAGGGCTGATTATTTCATTTTCATTGTATATAGTGACTTTAACCTAATCAAGTTACTTGACTAAGCACAGACAATAAGCCAATATGGGTACTACTGAATGTAATGTACTTAAATGTACATTAATGCTAAATATACATTCATAACGAATGTGATTATATTAATGTAAGTGAATCACAGGGTCCACAGGGAACCAAGGGACAAACCAAAACAGTTCATATCCAGGCAGACAAGATAAGGATCAATGAGCTTGATTTGCCTCATTTATGGATTTAAATGATTTCAAATGCAAATTCACATCTGATGGCTGGTATCTGCTGGCAAATTTCAGGGTTTCAGCTCAACAGTTAACCACAAACTCTTAAAATCGGCAGCACAGGCTCTGTAAAGAAAGCATAATGAATAGAAGTGGGCTAAAGCTACTGTTGACATTGGCACTAATCCATGCCACTGACAAATGCTCCTTTAACGTAAAACTAATCAAAATAAAACTGGAAACCACCAATCATGACAAATTTATTGAGGTCACATCCTCATAAAAAAAACCATTCAAGCAGTTTAAGAAAACTGGATTAGATTTTAATGAACACCATACTAAAGTTTTAAGTGGGTTAGGTATAAAAGGTCGTTAAGAGCAGGACCAGATGGTTTTGTTGGGAAAATCTGTGGAATGGATATAAATATGGTTAAAGGTGTTAAACGGAACCATGGATAATACTTATTCATAACTAATGTGCAAGACATGTTGAATCTACAGAACTGTGAATGATGGCTGTTTAAATTCTGCAGAAACCTAAAGCTTTCAGTGGAGTTCTGGATGTTCCGTACGAGCTTAGTTGTTGAATATGCAAATGCTCAACTAGATGCATGCTTTATATTTTAAAAGATTTAAAGACGGGTAGAAAAAAATGTTAAGTCTGAAATCTTAGTTACCCAAAAGTGAGTATTTTATTCAAAGGGAAACGCATGAAACAAACACTTTCACATTAGTACATTAAGGACCTTTTATATGCATTAATACCTCCAAATAATTGTGAATACAAATTAGCAAAGAGTAAATAAAAGGCATAAGTAAGGAAGTGTAAGAATCAGTAAGACGAATCTGGTTAAGCTTTTTTCCATCACGTCCCAAAAAGCAGGATAATTTAGTCAGAGAATCTGTGTCTATGACTCTAGTCTAATGGGAACACTGATTTTTATTCTGAGCCATTTAAAAGCCTTGCTTACACAGTATTGTGATGCATTGTGTTTAAACAATTTGAAAACATGTTTTATTTTTTAGTACTGAATTTGACAGTTTGATTCACGCTATTTGCTATTTGTTTAAATACTGCAGATCAAAAATTTGGATGAATATATGTAGCAGTTACTTTTAAAATAAGGAAAAAATACAATGAAAAAATTGTGCAACGTAGTTTGTGCAATGTACCTGGGATCAGTATTATAATTTCAATACCTTAATTTATATATATATTTTTCTAGTAGCAATTATGCATCTTTTGTAAGAAATTTGTAAGAAATTTTAATTTAATTAAAAACAGCAAAATATTTTTGTGCCAATATTTCAAGTGCGCATGTAAACACATTAGTACTATCTAATAAAATTATGAATAATGGAAAATACAAAACTGCACTAGTCTTGGGGAAAAAATAATGCATGAAGTGAAGTGATTTATTTTTCAACAAATGTAATAATTTAATGAAGAAATTAATTTAAAGATATTTAAGAATTGTTTTGAAATGTATTTGAAGTGCTTAGCGGGAGTGCTATAAATGGTTCATAGTTTTATTATAATAATTAAAATATACATGATTATAATCATGATCCATTATGTAAATAAAGAGCTTTTCAGGAACAATGTGAAGTGAAAACACTAATAAAGTGTCAGTCTTCTCATTCAACTGGAAAACATCCACAATCTCAGACACTGTAACTTTGTAAAGAAATAAAAGCTAAGAGTTAAATACATTAAGCAATGAAGTGTGTTTATGTAATAATATATTATAATAACGGATTCCTAACCTTGTTGGAAAAAGCAGCTTTTTGCATTAAAGTCCCTGTATGAATGAAATAGCGGAATTAAATTTAGGTTAAATCATCCTATTATATACTGCAAATTATATGAGAGATTTCTGAATCTAGACCAAGAGCATTACAGGTACCCAGTTTCTGGGTGCAGGCTTTTTAAAGTGAATGTTAAAATAAAAACCTTTTTTTAAAAGGTGCCTCATTTATAGGTCATTTTATATTTCAAGGGATTTGGCAAAACTTTATAATAACTTTCATTATACAAAGTCATTAACAAATATCAGTTTTAAATAATGCTTAACAGATTATTAGGTCATGTACATTCAAATAGTGAAAATTCATGAAACTGATTTTTGTATTTGAATTAGAATGTCACTGAACTGCTGATCTGCACTATAAAATGCCTATAAAATGCCTGACTTAAAATATGCATGAATGACTTATGGAAGTTATATATGCAAGTTATTATAAAAGTATCACTGTAGAATTCCTGAATCCTACAATTAATACAGCACAGTATAGCCCAACTTTATTTGACCATGGGTCAGATCAGGAGGAGAGAGAGGAATCCAGGAGTCTCCATAATGGGGGAGAAAGTACCATTGGGGGATGGCCAAATAGTGTCTTGCCCAGAGTTTAAGAGCAGCCCAGGCAGCCCTTGCTTGTGAGAGTAGAGAGAGGCATCAGCAGTTTAAAACCGAAAGGATGCAAATAAGAATTAAATGGACCATGTTTCGTTTGCTCTCAAAATGACAATGAGAATGAATTCTGGTTAATACTTGTTAATTCTGCTTTCTACCTTAGTTTGTAGAAATTGGAGTTTAGTTCTGGGTTTTTAGGGTGTGCACCATTCTGACACAATCTATAGTTGAGAAGGTATGGCTTAGAAGCATGAAATGAAATGCAAAGAACAGAACAGTCTGGTTTACACAGGGAAGCAGAATAATATGGCAGGATGTTAAATTAGATTAAGCAAGAAAGGAAATGACATACTATAAAGGCAAAACGACACTGCCTGCACCTCATCTTGAGCTCACAGAACTGAATGTACTCAAGGCAATGCAGTCAATGCACTACAGACCATAGACCGGAAACCAAAGACATTTCTGTGGTCTGGAGGTCATACAAAAATACAACTGCACAATGCTGATGTTACCCATTAAGGCACTGTGTAATACTTTGCATTATTCACAGTGACAAATGTTTAAAATGCATTAGATGAGGCATTAACAGGCAGAAAAAGATCAAGTTAAACTTTGAAGATCCAAAAGTAATAAACCCCAACAAAGAACACTGAAATCGATTTGCTTCTTAAGCACACAAGTTATCAAGTGCTTCAAAAGCAAATATGCCATACTGGTAAAATATACATTGTGGGAAAACAGCTATGCAAATAACGTGAAATTTATAACGTCAATGAACTATAGTACCTGAATCATGTTGCAGAGGCCACTTTATAAAAGGCTGAAACTTTACCAATGATCAAAAATAAAGTTCTTAAATAGTATAGTTCTTAAACTAGCATTTCTTTTTGTGAAGGAAAAGCACTTACATTCACACAGCTATCAAAAGGTTTATGGGAAGCTGAAATGGGAACAATCCACGAGTTTAATTAGAACTGTCAGTCTCTATAGTTCCTCATGCCATCCAAACACTAAAAGTATATAAAGTGAGAACTCTTATGCTTATACACCATGCATGAGGTTATATATTATTATATTACATTCACTTTCTTAGCAGTGGTATTGCCAGCAAAATACTTGACCACGTAAATTCTTTGACATAAACGCAAAAGCAACTTCTAAGGACAATTCATCTTTTCCTTTTATGTGCAGACTTAAGCCTAGGGATAAGCTGTGGGTTTAAAAATAATAAAGCTGTTAATAGCTACAATGATCTGAGCAACCATGAAAAAGCATTAAAATAGCCCTATCACGTAGACAATGAAACAGCAGGGGGCAGTGTGGAGTAAGTGAGTCTAAAGCAACAAAAACAAAGCTGTAGTGTAACTTTGGCTCAACTTTGCTAAACATCTATGGCTGTGAGTTCCACTGCTAATTCATCAAAGCCCTGAGTACAGTAGATATTACTGACCAGCACTGGAATACACTACAGATATGAAAGTACCTTCATGAATATACATAACTCTCTGAAAGCTTATGCTAGTAATATCTATTTCTTCCTCACTTAAATGACAATCATATTGTACATTTGTATATATAACAAAAGATACATTTTCACTTCCTTGCAGGCTTCACTGGAGTGGTTTGCAGAATGTTTGCTATTAAATTTGAGGTTTCATGTACTTCCCTAGAGATCCCTAGAGTCACTAAAGAACAATCCTAAGGACAATTCACTGAATGTGATAAAATGTTTTTTCTCAAAGCCCCAAACAGTCAAATTAGAGAACACAGTTTTATGTGCATACAGGTAAGGTCATAACTACTCACAGCGGTTTAATTATCCCCTTCAAAAGGTCACAGCGCAAGATTCGCTTTTAATTATGCAGTTTGCCAAGATTAAACATCAAATTAAAAAACTGATTAAAAGACTGAAGTACAAAATAATTCCCACTTCCCTTCAAGAATCTGATGTGGCACACATAATTAAAAATTAAAAATGTACAGAATGAATAAACACCAACAAAGACAGATAGATGAACATTTAAGAAAGAGCTTGTAGGAAAAAAATGGTAGACTGAAGAGCTAACAAGTGGCAAAACTATTAGTAATGATTCTAACATGGTGATGTGAGTAGGTAAGTGCTTGGTCATGTTCTGCTTTAAAACCAATAGTTTATTCTGTTACTATTTAAAGTGGACGAGAAGTCAGGTTAATGGAGGGCAATCTACATTTTAAGTTGGGTGGTGCCCGAGGGGTCCCCAAGGCCTAAAGCCCTGAGATTTTGGCACTCCAGCAGAAAGGCATCTAACTCTGTTCCACTCACCAGTGGGTTGCTGAAGAAAAGGTTCTGATCTGGAGGCAGCCCACTGTCTGACCCCCAGTCAGAGTCAGACTCTGAGCTACCATTGGCAGATCCTTCTGTGCCTGTTGGAGGATAGCTGAGCTGCTCCAACTGCTCAACTAGATCATTAAATTGCATGGCTGAACTGTCTTCGGAACGTACCGAATAAGCAGGGAAGTTAAACATAGAGCTGGCCTCAGAGAGGTTCTCTGAACCCGGCAGACGCAAGGACGACGAAGAGTCAGGTCCTCCAAAGCCGAGCGAGAATGAGTCACCCGCAGAACCCAGTGGAAGGTTATCCATCGAGCTACACTCAGAGCGGTTGTTGACCAGCGAACTGGTCTCAGAGCGGCCAAAAGCACTCTCATAGTATGCACTGGCATTGCCATTGAGGGCCTCAAGACCTAGAGCGTATGTAGTGACCTGAACAGGGTTTTCATCACTGTATTCAAACTTCTCAGCATTCTCTTCATCAAACCCATAACAGTAGGCCTCTTCACCCCCAGCATAAAATGACATTTCCGCTGGATCATCATCTATGTACTCCTCGCTAACATGCAGCTGAGAGCAGGCCATTGGTATCTGATATGATATCATTGGGAATTGTCTGGAGCGCATCAACTCTGCCTCAAAAGCCTCAGGTGTGAGAAAACCCTTTTTTGCCCCACCCCCCACTCCGCTTAAACCATCCACCACTACTCGCTCGCTAACCTCATTGCCATTTTGGGAGGGCTGTGCACTAGAACTACTCTCTACACACACAAACGAGGGGCTGCAGTCTCCTGCTGCCTGGATATAAGTGGCACCTGGGAGGGCGTAGGTGGATTGGGAGTTGGTCTTGATGGAGTCCTGCTTCATGGGACTGGGAGCTCTTGCAGGCTGCTGCGTCTGCTGGAGATGCTGGAGCTGGTTTGGAGTCTCCGTCTGCATGGGTGAGCTGGGGAAATGCAGGGAGTGGAAAGAGGCAGTGGCAGAAGAAGACGACACAGGGGCCCTCAAACTGTCATTAAAAGACAGATTCTGAGATGGAAAGTTAAGGTGAAGAGAAAGAAAGTGATAAAGGTCAGTTCATTGACAAAATGTTTTTTGATATAATGGTTGTCATAAGATTGTTTGGTTATGTGCTTGATCTTAAATTTAGGTCTCTACTGACCTGTTTTGGCACATCAGAAACCAAAGAACGAGTTGACATTCGAATCTTACTGTTCCTCCTGTCACAAACAGCATAATCAGAACAAAAACAAGCAAGTGACAAGGACCACAATCAGTGCAGATATGCAAAGCCTAACAAAAAATAGCCTAATACATAAAACCAGTTTTAGGTAGTTTTTAAGAGTATAGTAAATAGAAATAGTAAATTTACTCACCTCTGGTAAGGTGTTCTTCTTAAGCCACTTTCCCTCACATACTCAACCAGCTGTTTTTGCGTCCTCCCACTATCACATATACACATTGTGTTTTAACAAATCGGATAATACTTGCATTGTAAAACCTACAAGTCCATCTAAACAAATGCAAACACCTGTATCTAAATGAAGACCCTCTGCTGAAGAAAATGGCTTTTGATTTAGGTTGAGGCTGATCTAACAGACGGAAAAATGAGTGATGCTCCACGCAGTTCTTCCAGAAGATCTTACACTGATCCCGACTGGCCATTAGAAACTCCAGTGTATCCTGATGAGGACCCTGTGAAATGGAAAAAATTATCTCAGATAAAAGACGAAATGTTAAAACATATGGTCCTGTTTCTTAACGCCCCATATAAGTGATCTTTACAGATTAACAAATGTCACTTGGAATACGTTTTTCAATGTTTATATGGAATAAAAGATGGGCCCATCCAAGCAAGCTTCTAAGCTTCAAAACATTACTTCTATCATTTATTATGGTACTTTATGTACTTATAAATATGGCAGAGTATATTCTGCCCTCTTTGTGCCGAGGTGGCGTGTCTAAAGATTATTATATGCACATTAACTTGATACCTACATGAACCTCCGGGTGGAGTTTAATGAGAAACCTTTTTCTTTTAAAGCTCAGCTTCCGAATCTTGGACCAGTTAAAGGTGTTGATTTTGGTGTGGCCCTACAATAGTGACAGATAACAATTATAAAACAAATAATACCACTTTAAAATCATCAAGATCAGGGCAGGCAAAAAATACATAGTACAGACAGCTGTGACAAGACATCAGTTGAATTCCGTATTAATGCAGTCTAACATTTACAGTACTTGGCAATCGTACAATAGCTACAGATTATGAATTCTATTACTTGAAATAATTTGTTATTATCTTTTATTAAACTGTGGCAACAGAAATATGATTAAAGCAATAAGCTACTAAAAGCTGTGTGGTACACTGATTTTACAAAGGTTCCTTTTCCTATAGTAAAATGAAGCACATCCTATCATAGCTTATTGCTTTTTTCTTTTAAACTCTGCACTCTTCTTAGAGCACAACCTATAGTCCATTATCCCAACAGCTGCATGTACCTGAAAGACCTGCAGGCCAATGTGAGCTACAGCCAGGTTGATCTTAGTGCCTTCTCGATCAGCAGCAGGATGAAAGCGCACCCCATACATCTCCAGTTTTCGAGCAATCTCCAGAACTTGGAAATCTGATTCTGCTGGTGTTTGCCCACTACAGGAAACAGATTAAAGACAAAAATATTGAGAATATTCCATTGTGCATTTACACTCTGTATAATAGTATATGTCCCTTTACACCTTAAAGATAT
>JAZGTK010014740.1:0-13571 GCA_036877625.1 Ambastaia sidthimunki
AAAAAAGATGCTAGTCAGTTTCATTTGGCTTTTTGGTGGGGACTTATTTCTGGAAACTGAATCTAGGTACCTAGACTGTAATATGGTGGAGCTGTGGGGCAAAACAAAACTCCTGGAGCCTCTTTTTCTAGTTAACTGGGTTTGGTCCTCAGTCCTAATCTTTAATGCCACCAGACAGACAGCTCACAGTATGAGCCAGCAAAATGGCTTCCGCTAGTTTAATGATTAAAAAAAACATGCTTTTATATCATCCTAATTTATCAAACAAGAAACTACTGTGAAAATATTGTCAATAAGTAGGTCATTCAAAGGTTGGGTGGAGAGAAACTGCTATTCCCACCAAGCAAACAAGATGACACGCATAAGCCATATCTATGAGAGACTCAATCACTTATCTTGGGTGGAGAGCTCAGTGTTTTCCTTTCTATTAGCATCTGCCTTCAACTAGACGTAAAAAAGAGGGATTTCAAGGGGTGCCAGCTACTCTATCTTGATGCTAATGCATTCCAGCAACGCAGGCAGTGTGGCTGTAACCCAGCAAAGGGCCTCACTGCAAAAGAGACTTCCTGCATTTACAATGCAGCTCTCATTTGATTGTTTTTTATTTAGTTAAACACTGGAAGACTTGTTGTGTCCTGTAAAAGGGGTGTTATGGGGGCTCAATCATAATCATGCAGTAGTGTTAACTCTAGATATTATTTTAAAAAACCAAGATTCACTTAGGAATTTTAAACTATTTGGAATAAGTCTCTCTCTCACACCAAGCACACCGCATTCAGGCCTCTCTAAGGCTGTTAAATGTGGAGTAAATGGCTTCACTCCAACCAGACACAAAGCCAAGCTTTAAACTGTTTTAAACATAAGCTACAGAATGATGCAAAGGTTTTGACAGCCTATGGGCAACACCAGCCGCTATGAATGACAGGTGAACCTCTTCACCCACTGCTGGCAATATCAAATACTGCCAAATGCTGAGACTGGGTCCAACAGGTTACTTAGCAACCGTAACCTTATATGGTCAAACCAAGCAATCAATCACAGAGGCTTCCTGAGAAGTGATTCTAGGCCCAAAACCGCAGAACGGGGATAATACCACTACAATGGAGTTGTGGGGTGAACTGGACATGGGGGAGGGGAGTGTTAAGGGTGTGCAGAGATGGGGCGTCAAATTCTAAGGGAATTTAAAAACCCCATATCGCCAGGAAGCGCCCCCAAGCTAGAGTCCCATGCCTGGCAATACAAAGCAATACCAGCTCCCAGTGTTCCTGCAAGAGCAGGTATTTCTTTGTTTGGAATAGACGAGTATTGTATTAACAATTCTGAGTGAATAGCCTTTATAAATAGTTAGATATAACAGCACAAACAGTGTGCAAGACATCCAGACGGTAAGGCTATTAAAAGCAGGAGAGAAAAACAGAGAAATCGATGCTTTTCAAGTGTGGCCAACTGGAGACATAAATCTAAATGAGTGTTTTTCCATGAAAACAACAGGGTCTTTGGTTTCATAAAGGCAAAACTATACCAAACGTGGCATTAAAGGGGAGTCACACTGCTGTTGTATTCGTGTTATTTCAATCAGACATTGATTTGACAGGCTAACCCAGCCAAAATGCAAAAGTTTGCTTTCACGTTACCAGTTTACGATCGTCATTTATTTCGTTCACTAATCTATTAAAAGTGGCGTCATGACACTTTTAAATGTGATAAAACATGTTACCACTTTACAAGCGGTAAAAGCGGCATTTGGGCGGGTTCGGCAAGAGTCCATCAAATTCCTATCAAAGCGGTACAACGATTACAGATAATAGTAAAAACAGAAACGTTTACCGAAATGTTAGAAATCACATTACAAAATCAGTTGTTTGGGGGAACGCCTGTACTTCATAAATAACTATTTTAATCTTCATGGTTAAAATCTTTAGTATTAAATCATACCATGGCACCCTTACTGTGGTCCACATACCCTCTCCTCTTTGTTTGGACATACTGGTTCGATCCTGCTGATAAACTAACCCGGTTTAACACCAGTGTTAACCACCCCAGGCATTTGCAGAAAGGCATTTTCATGGATATTGTTTTCAACAGTAATGGTGGATGACTGTGTTCGCACTAAGCCACGGGTGTTAAACGAAGCTCTGTGTTAGCTAGTCTGTATTAGCGGCCGCTTTCAGACCAGCTAGTCCAGCTCAAAACAGCTATTCATCCAAACTGCATAATGACCTACAATCCAAACTACTAACCACTACTAACCACCACCGTCTTGTTTGTTAGAAAACGGTGTTATAGATTTAAATAAACACTCAGAAAAGCGTGACGAAACATCACATGAACTGACTGTCGAAATTCAAATATCCACTAGCTGGTTAGCTGAGATTAAACAACCCCCACCCCCTCCTCCATGTCATACCGACGTTAAATGGAGAGAATCGGGTTTTTCTCACCTGGAGTTAGCCTGTGTTCGCCTCCCATGGACTGGGGCGACATCGAGTGTGCCGGGCTCTCTGTTGGCGGGCGAAGGCTGCACCTTTGCGGGGAAGGAGTAGTCGGAGTCCCGGGTAGAGGATTGCACCTCCTCCGCTTGGGGGACTGCGGGCTGAGAAGGGCCTCAAACTCCATAGATCGCTTTAACGTCGCGCCACAAGCCATGGTCGCCGAATTATCGGATCGATAAACAAAACAAACGGTCAAATAACACGTTTTAGATGACAAAACGCCGTCGAAGTCCCTTTCTCTATCGCTTATTCGGGTTTTTGTTGTTGAGCTTTGGACTGTGTCAGTCGCTCCCCCTGCGTTCGCTCACCGGTTTAAACGCCCAGACCAAGATTTGTAGCGAAAATGCTAAAACGGCACAGCCGAGGACTGTACCATTCCTGGAAAGGTGGGGACATGTTACAAACAATCTTGTTTTCAGCCAATTAATAGTAATTAATATTTTCGATTAGTTAATTAACAACAATCAACGTGAAAGTGGTATGCATTAATATAAGTCATATTGTAAATAAGTGTTTGTTTTAGTAGTGAGATTGCTACTGTAGTGCGCGTTCCCACCAGTGAGTGGAGGTTTGTGTTAGCGTCCGGTCTTCAGTCTACAGTGTGCAGTGACCTGAATGTTATCACAAATCACAACGATTAATGAAAGTGAAATTCACTCAGGTTTATACTTGCCTGCTTTGACAGGCATCTGCATCGACTTTTATAAGTAGGCAATGTGCTTTTAGAATATTTATATAACGCTTTTCACAATGTATATCGCAGCTTTACAGAAAAATATACTTATATTAGTAAACTATACTTATATATTATACTAAAACTCAATTAAAGTATCATTTAGTTTCATTTATAAGTGCCATTTAGGATTAGTTATTCTTACATAGTATCTTAAAGTTACACACGAAAATATATTCATAAAATATAAAGTACATTCATGCATATTAAATTATTTTTATAATACATTATTCTACATGATATACTATTATATACAAAATCTTTTGGTCAATTTAAACCAATTTAAATTTGATCTGAAAAACTTTGATCTCAGATGCCAATCATATGAATTTAACAGCTTATTTGGCCAATGACTATATTTCTATGGAATTTGCATGTTAGTAACAATCTTTCAATTCAAGAGAAATAATTTCCTTACTGTCTCCTTGAATTAAAACCAACTTAATGTGTTCTGTAGACACCCATGTGAGGTCATTTTAAAATATGACTCTCCTTTTATTCTACACATATGAATCTTTTACTCTTTCAAAACTTTACATTTGTAATTTCTGATACAATCTAATGATCTTGGATCATATAATGTAGACCTACTCTTCCTAATATAGTATTAAAGGAAAGCCAAAAAGAACTAAGTCAGAAAATGGCCAAATGAATGTAGTGCCACAACCGGGTACAAGGTATCAGGAAAGGAATGTAAGTTTTTGTTAGTGGTTATCATTAATGCTAAAAGTATTTTGTTTCACACTGTAATATTTGTGTTTTGGAAGAGGTGTTATTTCATGCTTGGGTCAAAAAGTAGCTAATGAGTTAATGAGCTGTTTTGAGTGTGCTTACTAGGTCAATTTATGTTGATGTTATAATAACATTATTATTATGAAATAAACACACCTATTGTGTGTTGTTATGTTTACAAATCTTATATTTAAATGACAATGTTACTAAAGCTGATGACAGATTTCAAACACATTATGCTAATGAACATGCATACATATATAAATTAATATTTAAGTTAATAATTTAAATTCTATTGCATGTTTAAAATTGAATGTATGAAATGACAATAGTTTATGATGTTTAATGATGTTTACCTTATTGGGGATAATAAATGTTATTTGCCAATTTATAGACATGAACATTATAAACAAAAAACAGAACCCATTACTTATGATGATTTCTGATATTTAAATGTTGTTTTGCTGTTCTACTACAGAAAGCAACAACCTGCTGTTGTTTGTTTGTAAAGGTCACTAAGACATCCACCATCATAATGGAGAGGATAGGCAGCCAACACACAGCAAGGATTAGGAGGGTCAGACCCAAGATCTGGGCAAGCTGGATGTCCAGGCATATTCGAGCTTGCCCTCTGAGACTCTGCCTTTCCAGCTGTGGTCCAACCATTGCCGCTTAAAGCAGATTTGCTTTCCACAGGATGAGAACGTAGGCCAACATGATGAGGAAGACCACCACAAGCTGCAGGCCCATCCAGCAGGTCAGGTAACGAAGAGCCATGTAAGGGAATAAAAGAAAGCAGAGGTTTTGCATCTCTAGAAAGGAAATGAGATTTGTTACACATCAAAACAACAAAATGGCCGGAATGGCCCTCGTGCAGGTGAGTAGGTGTTTGTAATTGGAAGCCTGGTAGATCTAGCGCTGTTAGCAGCAGGCTTCCCACAGAGCCTGTAAATGCCATTGTGACACCACCCAGCTTGAACAGATGGAAATCTAGAAAACTGGTAGTAATGAAACAACCGGTAAAGGTGTCAGCCAGTGCCAAGCTGATAATGAACAGGTATGATGGCTGACTGCCCAGAGCTGGTTTGACCTCCAGCACCAGAGCATTCTCCAAGAATGTCACAGGGCCAACTAGAAAACAGATTGAGCCGACAGGTTTCTTTTTTTTTTGAGTCGGGACCATGAACCCTTTAAGACTCTTGCACAAGATTTCACCTGCAACAGTTTAGGAACAAGATTATGAACACTATTATCTTAAAAACATCTTTCTGAGATCTTTTACTGCATAAAAGTATTATTTCCATACCAGTGGCTCTCAACTGTTTTGATTTCAAGGTCAAAATCAAGGCTTGATTTTTTAAGCCTGCACCACACTTTCTGCACAATACAGTATTCTAGATGTTTGCATAACTTGAAAGACACTATATACTCCTTTAGTAAGAAATATCTTAATTTTTAGTTCAATTTATTTTCACACTTATTTTTCCTTTTAAATAATTTTCAAGTAATTTTGGGGCTCCTTTGTTGAGGCCCCATGTGGCCCCTGAACCCCTGGTTGAGAAACACTTCTATACTATTTTCTATTTTCACAAAATTCTTTTTATTAAAAAAGACCGCCTCAACTGAGATCACAAAGATTTGATCACAAAAACTATAGACAATTTAAATGAGAAGCTACCTGCTTTTGAAAGGATTATGCCATTTAAATAATGCGGAGTGTTTGCTCTTGTGCTTGTTCTATAAGAGTGCTTGTTATAAAAAAAATTGATTTTCCATACAAATATTCATTTACAATTTCTTTACCAGTCACTGAACCCGTAAAGCTACTCAATAGATTTCAAAAAGATATCGCCCTCTGCTGGTCAAACAGTAACTGTAATGAATACAGTAACATCAAAAAAAGGCTCCAAACAACCACTGATACTCAAGTTTGCAACATAATTTTAAGATTTTAAGAGTATGAACATTTTGTGTAATTGCAGTTTATTTTGTGTTACATGTATTAATATCTGTTTTACAACTTCATATGAGCAGAATTAAAACTACACATTTTATTAGCTCTTATTTAAAAAAAAACTAAATTTTATAAATACTAATACAGCCAAGCAGTGTTTCAATGGTGCTGATATTTAGTATATACATTATATATAATGTATTTATGCTTTAATATACAGCAGCTTACAGTATGTACATTTTATAATGTTGTGTGTTCACCGAGAACAGATCAACAGAACAAATAATCTATTAGTTTTTATTGTAATCAAATTATTGTTTTGTATCTTGTATTTCCAACAGTTTGTTTACATCTAGATGTTACCACTCAAACATAGTCAAATTTGGTCATTTGACCTCTTCTGAATTCACATGTGACTGATAAGAGCCTCCCACCCGACCTACTTACCAAACTCAGGCCAACCCCCTCTGGAAACTTTAAACCAAGTTTGCATATGAAAGGTGTGTATTTCCGTCACCAAATACGTAATTGGTTAAACTGGCAGACAGTGCCCTGTTATGCAACAAGTTTGTTTGTGGGCCAGTCAGAATTATTTAACCTACAGCTAAGTGGATTTTAAACAGGACTAAAACAATAAATGAAAACATCATCTTACAATTTAGGCATTTAGCAGAAACTTCTTTAACCCAAAGTGACTTACACAAGTGAAAGCATTAAAGTGATTCATTTTAGGAAGGAAACAATATGAGAAGTGCTATACAAAGTTTTGAAGTTTCAACCATTTTTAGGGACTTTTTGTTGGAAGAGGAAGAAAGCAGTAGAGGATATGTTTTTTTTGTAAATCTGTAATCAATTTGTTTTTAGACACACAAGACCATTTGTGTGACCACAAAGATCACTACTTTACATACTATTTACACAATTACTAAGCTTTACATACATTGATTACAGAGGACATTAATGTATTAAGAGTTCTTAATGAGTTTAAAAATGTTTTGGTAAAACATTTGTCTAATAAAGCTCGTAAATACAACAAGTCAAGGGTTAAATTTGTCCCAATAGTTACCCAACTTCTAACAACTGTTCAACTTGACAGAGTTATAGCACCATAAACAATGGGGTTGTAATACACCAAATGGCCCATATGTTTCCCCCAGACACTTTACCGATTGATGAATATCCTACACTCCCATATAACACCTTCACCTTTCATTGTCATTGATAAAACACAGGCCAGACACTTTGTGTTTTGTATTTACATGTTGTTACATGTCAGCAGGCGGTGTGGGGTGGTAGTTTCGGAGAAGGTGTTTCCGTGATCCGAGTCACACCTTAACGAACGATTATGGTACTGTTTTTTGTACCATTGTATACTAATTTATACATTTATTTCATACATTTATCAATCTAAGAAGCCCTCTTACAACCACCTCGTGTAATCTAAAATATGTTATTTTGTTTCATATGATGATTTTCAACACACGACGTGGCTGGTTTGCTTGTGTTGTATTATATAAAAGGTACTGCAGACACATTCTGAGGGAACATTTGTCTGCTAGCTGTTTCTGGTGAACTAAAGTCTTTAACATTTTTATATGATAAACCTGATTGTTTCTTTTATACGTCGTTTGGGCATGTTAAGTTTAAATACGAACACAGTTTTATTGTTCCACACATTTTCACAGCAAGCTACCTAATGATTTAGTAAGCACTTTTAAGTGTGCTACAAAGGGACGGATATTGTACATGAGTACATTTGGACTTTGGGATAAAACCAACCGGAAGACATGTGACACTTTTTTATGATTTCAAATATTACAGTAACGCGGAAAAACCAAAAATTCCCAATAAACACGTATAACCCTTTGTGACGCACGCAGCGTGGCAACAGGCGTGCTCGCACTTCCTATTGGCTACCAGGCGGCAGTGTCACCCTCTGATTGGTCAAGACTGCACACAGCAAAACTACTTATGCTTTGTTGAGGCTCCATTTTGTTGGTAGACGGAGACGAGCTGGAGAGGAGACACATACCTTTCAACTGTAGCCTCGGATTTCACAAAGGTTCACCTATTGGGAAATTATTTTCTCCATCAACAGCTACAGCTTACAGACTCGGATAAGAGACGACGAAGGGCTTTATCCATCAAAGCCGGAGGAAGTCGGTAAGTTGTTTTTGACGGAGTTAAAAACAGGGAGTTGTCGACTGTGGTGACGCCATGTTGCGTTCAAGAGTCTTTGTTTTGGTACGGGGCCAGAAAACATGACCTGATTGTCTTTATTTTTTCACATAAATGCAAAGTTGTTTTTCTGTTTTGTCCTGTAGTTATAAATCTATTCGCAAAATAACTATTTAAAAGCGAAAACATTTTTCTCGATATCTGGCGTTTAAAATGCACGACGTGCAAGCTTAGATGTTGTTTATGTAATATCCTCTCAGGACAAATGGCATCTTATTTTCGTTTTAATCAGGTCATACTTTACATTGCATTCTTTAAAAAGTATATTTAATAGAATTTTATGTTTATGTACATAAATTATTTTTCTAGTGGTTTAGTGTGAATTGAGCATTTGTGTTAATTCGGTGCATTACACCGTAAATCATATATACCAGCATGTAGAAAATATTGTCGTTTGTCTTTTTAATAGATAACGGCTTCTAGAGCACCGTGCACCGAGGTGAATTCATGTTCAGCTCGGTTACACGACAAAACAACGCTCATTGGCACATGAAAACCTCGGATCTTGCTGGACATAGATGTGCAGCGAGAAGTAGATCAACTACTTTGAGGACCTGGAGCCCGATTGGCGAAGAGAAGTTAAAAATTAAAGAGACCCACGCACTCAACTTTTTTACGACACAGAGGTAAGCAGAGGAAGTCTGGGGGATGGGACGCTATGGCGGTCTGGCTCTGCACGTAGCCCTTTGTTATTGATACGCAGGAACTGAGATGTCAGGCATTTAACTCTTTGCAACGGTGTAAACGATTTCTCTCAAAATAAACTGCTTTTTCTTTGTTTCCTTGTTGAATAGGTGACATCCAACCAAAGCAGTATGGGAGGTGGTGAGAGATATAACATTCCAGATCGCCCAGCACCCAAAAAGAGCCATCAGATTGGCAGGGGGAAGCAAAGAAGTCGAGACCAGAATGGAGTGGTGCATTCAGCCTCCTCAGGAGCCTTAGGGGTGCCCCATCACCGCAGGGGTGAGAAGGGCACCAACTATACTTGGTCTCCTGAGGCACGGCAGGCCGTGTCTGTAGACAAGAAGAATGCCTCTGTTCGTTTTGCCACACCGTATGATCAGAATTGGGAGGGTACCATGTCCCACCTGAACAAACTTTTGTTAGCTCAGTCTGCTCAGAACTACGCTGGAGCCAAGTTTAGTGAGCCCCCATCCCCAAGTGTGCTACCCAAGCCCCCGAGCCACTGGGTGTCTCTTCCCATGGGCCCTTGTGATCATCGTGAGATTATGACCTTCCAGTTAAAGAGCCTTCTGAAGGTTCAGGCCTAAGCAGGTCTCTTACTGCTGCTCTTTAAGCCAATATATATGAATGAAAGCTCCGTTTCGGTCTCTTGCCCTCCCCTAGTATGCTGCAACGGTGTAATATATATTTTTACAGCTACTTTTAGATTTGTCTTAATAAGGTGATGACCATTTGGCAGACAGGCGTTTCTGCTGTTAATGCCCCTCACCTATGTTATGTTTTTTAAAGAACACATTTCAGCTAGTATTACGTCGTTGTGGCCTTAAGGGATGGTTGAGAATTCTTAGTGGAGTTTTATGCTATGACAAATGATGAACTGGATGGCCTCCTGAATACTCATTGCTCTGTTATGCTGTTTTGTTTTGTTATTTTTTTGATGGCTGTTTGTGACAGTCGATGTGTTTTTCTTCTCAACCAGGCCTAGAACTAGATTACAAAAAATTCTGTTTTCTTTTATATCTTTTAGTTTTTTTTTGGCTTGCACTCTCTACTTGAGTTTTATTCATGTAAGGAGTGGCAGAAACCTCTTGGTGCTAAGCACAGCATCATTTGTAGCATTTTAGTGCATACTGCATTCCCAGGTATCTTTTTGTTTTGCTTTTCGGGAAGTAAAAGCCACTCGACTTCGTTCTGCAGGGAGAACTTGGCAAACAGACTATGAAGGGGAACAAGCTTAAGTGAACACAGGTCATATGATTAACCTCAAGCCTAATGAGGTGGCACAGTGGACCTTGTGCTTTCAACACCTGTACTTTTTTTATGGCGCTGTGCGCTTTGCACTATAGGTGTTGAAATTCACTAGGTTCATAAGCTCTTTGAAGCAACAAACTTTTATGCATCCCTTGTTTTATAGCTTAGAGAACTATATGTGATTTGTTTACCAAAGCTTTGTAATCAGCTACTTTCTGTTGACGTCCCCCTTGTTGACCAAATCTGGTTACAGGTGCCATAAATCATTTGGGTAAGGCATTAGCTGACATTTTATGATTTAAATTCTTTGACAAATCACTTTCAGAATTTTTTTTTGACTTTGCTGTATTTTCAAAACGATCGCACAGCAATTTGCGGAGGAAGGCTGTGACCCTAAAACACAGATGGATGTTTTCTTTGGTCTCGTTTTATAGCCTTATTTGCTCTGCGATGCGTTTTGATATTATGCTTATGTTATGAAATGTGTGTATCGTGGCGCGGGGACTTAAGATCTGGAGCGTAAGTCCTGTGTTGATATGTTTACAGTGTTTTAAAGAAAGCAGCCCGCTAGCGTTACACACACACCCACACACTGCCCTTGCTTACTTGTTGTTATTATTCTTGCACTGTTGTTCATTTGTGTTTCAGACAATGTTGGTATTTCAGCTGTTAATATGTGATGAAGCACCCCTTCCCACTTACTTGTAAGTGCGGTGAACTACCTCTCTGACAGAACCTGATATTAATAGCCATCTTAAAGATGACAAAACAAAGCTGATGAGTTTGGATGTGTGTAATAGAGCCATGTAAATAATGAAATGTATAAAATGTTGTAGCATATTGTACATTTGCGCAGGAACATTTGAACCCTGCTGATAAAGTATTTTTAGTAATAACACTGAATGTATAAGTCACGCTAAGGACGTGGCTTGTTTTCAAATGCTGAAGAATATTTTGTTTAAAAAAAGAAAAATTGCCCATAGAGCGACAAACCCCTGCACTGTGCGACTGTTGCCAGTGATCTTGCACATTTTTTTGTATTATGCACTAAGTAGGGGCAAAGTGAGCTTTAAGTGCAAAGTAAAAAAAAATACATTAAAAAAAGAACCCCTATTTTGAAATTGAAAGGGACTTTTATACTTTTGTTTTTGTTCTCCCTATGCAAACAAAATGTTTTAAATTTTGCTTTTGTTAAAAATGTTATTTGGCCCTGATTCAAAGTATGCCAAGCAGCATTTATTTGCATCAAGACATTCGTCTTTCCTCCGCAGACTGATGTTTGAAGCCAATGATGCAGCAGTTTGACTCCACAATTTCCAAATTCTGTTTTAACCTTTTTATATTTATTTTAATGGAATGTGTAAAAGTCCTTTTCCTAAATTTGACTGTATCCTGTTTAATTGGCTTTGAATTTGTCCCAGCTATTAAAATGTCACTGAAACTGAAAGCCCATCTACTAAGAATTGGTATACAAAACAAAGGTTGTAATTTGGTTGTCTAAAAATAAATAAAATCCCTTCCCCCCAATGTTGTTTTTGTGTGTACTTTTTCTGTTGGTTTAGTATACAGAGTATGAAGATTATTAATTCATTAAGTAATGTCAGTTTTTATACGCATTGCTGCAGCTTTTCTGGGTTAGTTTGGTTATCAGTTGCAATTTAAGTTTATTTATTAACACTATTTTTGTATTCCCTATGCGTGCCGTGTACAAAAGTAATGAAAAAAGTGAACAAAAGAAATCTATTAGGTTTATAAAGCTACTAGGTTTATTAAAAGAAATAAAAAAAAAACTTTTAAATGACAGCAATATATTTATGATGCACTTTAAGCTTTTCTAGTTCATATTTTTAGTTCGTTTCTCTCTTTTTGACTTTTGTCCTAAGTTGTAATTACAAAATAGATATTTGTGACATGTTTGTAGAATTTGCTGCATTGCAAATTTGAAGGTTTAGTGAACAGAAAAAGAAAAGGAGAAATCAAACACGTATTGGACCACAGTTTCGACCGTTTACCCATTGAGAGTCAACAAAAAAGATGGTACAATACAATGTACGTCTTCTCATTCAGACGGCGACACTTACTGAAAACATTTAAAACAAAAGTGGATCTTTTCTTGTTTATGTACAGCATAACATGATTACACCGATTAACAACCTGCAAGTCGCTTACAAACGAACTGCGTAGTAAGAAACTGTTAGCCGATTTTGTGACCGGAAATATCAGAACAAAAGATCAGTGATATATATTGATATGTACACACACACACCAAACCTGCAACAAATAGCAACACGAACTCTGTGTTTTGAACATGACTAGTAAATGTATTAAACTAAACGTGACTCTAGTAAAGTAAATAGCATTGAAATGAAGTAGTAAATAACCAGAACACAAAGGAAACTACTGTCTCTACAGCGAGATCCTATGACAGTAATACAATCAAGTGTGAAAGCTTTTGGTATGAACTAACGTCATTATGAATAAGGTATTTTAATTAATTTACGTGACATTTACAGTACATTTGAGAGAACAATGCATAACGTTGGGTTTCTGCACCATCAACTGGCAATACTTGTCTTTCAGTCGCTTACCAACAAGCTTTAAATAGTTTAAAAACATATCCAACTACCAATTTTAGGCTTAGTAGTATTAGAAGTTGTAGATGTATACCAGAAACCAAATTTGTACAAAAATAAATTACACTGTAACTTTTATTATGAAAAAATTACGCATTTTTATCGTTTAACCGGAACTGTTCGCGCATGCGCAGAACACAGCGTTTCACCTGTCAACGACTTCCATCAAAAATGGATCCATCCGCAGAGTACCAAGACAGCCTGGACCGACCTCAACATTAATATTTATGTGTACCTGTGGCTTTTAACGAAAGCAGATATGTAATCTCGCCTGGGGTCGTTTATTCCTGTCAGTGTGTCCACCGACGTCAGTGACCGTACGTCGCTCGGAACCTGTCCATCTATCCATCTATCCATCCATCGACCCATAAGATAAACAAAAACACACATCCCCTCATACCTCAGATCTTCTCACACGTCGTCGTCCGACTGACAACGGTAAGAATCAATTCAACAGAGAGAATACACCGTTTTATAGCAAACATACAGTAGCTTAGCCGTATGTTAGCGGCTAGTGTTCATGTCATTTGATCATGTTATTCTGATCGTGGTTGGGAGGGATCGTAACAAGTGACGATGTTTGGAGATATGTTGGCCATGAAGCATTTATTTATTTTGGTCGAAATGAATAACTGCTACTAAGGAGCTCAGAGGGGCCTGCTGATCACACAATAGTCCGTTGTTTCCTATCAGCAGATCATGTGGAATCGCATTTAGGATGCCAGATGCACATAGCTGACAGATGCGCTGTTATGGCATGCAGTTAAAATCTGTTTGGTAAATTATATTTCATAGAGTGAAATTTGAAAGTGGAAGATTTTAAAGCTCTTAGCTAACCTGGTATCTTAACA